>VUQR01014047.1:36505-57901 GCA_015108515.1 Hemichromis elongatus | reverse complement strand
AGGCTGGTAGAATGCTGGGTCATCAGAGTGTTCTTCCACATTAGCTCCAACTAACAGACAAAGCTTCTGCTACATCAAAAACTATGTATCCAACAAGCAGACACACAAAACGTAATCTAAAATGATCCATACAACGACTCATTCTAAGGTAAACCGTTTGTGTTTAATGGATAATTGGCGCACAGGTTGTTTTGCTGCAAAAATCCGGACAGTAGACAAGGCTAGCAGAGAGGAAAGAAGACAGATGGCGGCGCACCTCGGTGGTCAACCTTCAGAGGGAATTATACATTAAACACAAACGGTTTACCTTAGAATGAGTCATTGTATGGCTCATTTTAGATTACGTTTTGTGTGTCTGCTTGTTGGATACATAGTTTTTCATTTAGCAGAAGCTTTATCTGTTAGTTGGAGCTAATGTGGAAGAACACTCTGATGACCCAGCATTCTACCAGCCTTAAACGCCTCGTGCACGCACGAATCTTGAGACGTGAAATGAGTCTCAAAACTCCTTGTCCACTTGTAACTCTGATGTGTGCAAATTTGAAGTTAAGGATGGAAATATTTTACAAATTTGAAGTTACGGACGAAATGTAGTTTACGCATGCACGAATCTTTTGAGACTATTTTCATTCCATATTTTTGTCACTTTTTACGGAATCAAACTCAAAGTATGGTCAGTACTGCGTGATGCATGGTCTTACTCTCTCCTGCACTCTATATATTATCCATTGTTGATCTGCACACAGCTGTTGTTGCCACGAACGACGCACTTGCTTACATCATTGTCATGAGACACAGGCAAAAAAAAATAATCAGGGTTTAGTAAAGCAGCGTGCATGCAGGAAAGTAACTGTAATCTAATTACCTTTTTTGCAATAGTAATCTCTTACTTTACACGTTACTTAAAAAAGTAATCGGCTTAGAGTAACACATTACTGCCCATCTCTGCATACAAGACTATAAATTTACTGAATTTTTGGTACTTATCAATCAATTAATCAGTGAAAAAAGGTCCACAACATAAAATCATAAAAATCTACTGGTGTCATTTATCTAATTTTTTTTACACTAGTTATATTTCAGTTCAAAATGAGAGCAAACTGCTGTAATTTACAGTCACAGTTTCTCATTTTTCCTTCTCACACAAAGGTGTAGAGCTAACAGGAGACAGCTGAGGTCAAATAATATTTAATAGTGCTCAGAGCAGCACTTTACAGCACTGTGCAAAAGTCTTGAGCCACCTCTCATTTATTTATATTTTGTTTCCAAGGAGCCAGATTTTCTTGTAATTTTTTAAAGTGGTCTTCAGGAATCTCCAAGATTTCTGAAGGTCTTTCAATTTTTTTTTGTTGTTTTTTTTCAGTCATTTTCAGGCCAGTCCTTGCACCCAACCAAGTTTTCGTTTGGTAAGCTACTTCACACTGACCCATGACTCATTCAATCATAAAAAAGACACCTGACTCAAAAGATGAATCAGTGTTGAGTCTCCACATAACAACTTAGCTAAGAACCAATTTTAAAATGTGTCTTTAGGCACTTTGATATAGGCAGCCTCTCAGAAAAAACACATAATTTAGTTCCATTTCTTCAGCTGAATGTATAAAAAATACCAACGAGCGACTGTTTACTGAGGCCTCATTAGAAATACTCTTAGTTGAAGTATGTCTCTCAAGAAGCCATTCTTAAAGAAGGAGAAAACACACAAGAACTGGAAGTGAAGTAAAGCGATGAATCTAAATGTGGCATTTTTGGTTGAAAAATGATGGTCAGTATATACAGAGGAGGTCAGGAAAGAAGTACAACACAGAGTATCTATAGTCATCTGTAAAACACGGCAGAGGCCCTGCCAAAATCCCCCATAGAGAACAAAGCAGTCATAAATTTGAACTGATATCAGGCGTATATTGCAAAATGGCTTGCAGAACTGCAAATGGGCCAATGCTGATGAGATAACAATTTACCATGTGAATGCATACAAAGGCATAGACTAAGCCATCGGCTGATAATGACTGGTACTGGCATCTGGAGGTTCACGTGAAGACTGCGCTTCACTCCACTACCTGATCTGACACTATGCTTGATTTAATCTTGGCATAGAAAAGCTACCACTGGTTCTATATTGTTTTTCATAGTCACAGGTGCTGTTCTCATTACATAAGCTTTTTCTTTTTTCTTTTTCTTTTTTTTTTTTACACTTTTGTTCTTAAGCACTCTGTATTTTTGCAGCTACCTGAGCTCAAGCTGCATTATTGCTTGTTGGCCAAAAAACACTAATCACAGTCTAGGTTATGGTTCAGACAGACAGCTAAAACTCTGGACAATATTAAATCCAAACTGTTAATTTAGAAAACATCTGGGAAAAGATTTAGAAGCTTGACAGTTGACAGCTGCTGCTTTTAAGGTAACAACTAAAGCAGCTACATCAGCTGCTTGAGATATTTCTGGGTAGTGGTGGATACTGTTTTACCAATCATGGTTACATAATTGTACAAGCAGGCTCTCCAGTGAGATGTTGTGTTAAAGTATAGTTTATGTTCCAAACGGATCATATTAGCTGTTAATTGGTTAATCTGTACAGTCAGCCATCACCGACATTATAATTAGCGTTTATTAGCTAGCACACCTTCTGTTCCATTTTCCTTCATTGTCGCCGTTGACGGACTTTGTCTAATTTTTGAAAAGTCAACACGCCACACGTCCGCTTTTCAGCAGTACCCTGTTTCTCATTTATATAGTTACACACATTCACACCAAGTAGCTGCAAAAAATATCCAAAGTCATCAACTGCTGGCCGCAAAGCAGCTCTGCTGGACTGGTTGAGGGCTTAAAAACGAGGTACAAGACAGCCTGACAGCCATTCCAGCCTTTCAGCAACGTTCTGGTCACAAATCAGCTTTTCTAACCTTTAGGCTACAGTCACCAGTTTCCTGCTATACTGTCTGCATGCATAACTGCTAAATCAAACATTTCTTTCTTGCTGCTTAGCATGTGTTGTGGTGTTGAGGTTTAATTTCACAGACTTTTAGTGGATGCTTTTTTTTTTTTTTTTCCAGCTTGTTTATGGGCATGTGTGAGTATTTTTTGAGAGTTGAGAGGGAAGAATCCAAAAAGGAAGGAGCCACAGAAAGATGGAGTTTAGAGAAACAGAGAGAGTGGGAGTCCTGAGATGAAATGCTGACATAGAGTTTCCTCGTGATGCAGAAATGGCCCATGAGTTTGGAGGCGTTGTTGAGACTACAGAGAAACGTTTGCCTCGTTCTTGCTCCGGAGGAACTGACTGATCACCGGCCAGTCTGCTCGCTTTCGAAAGACAGTTGTCTCTGATCTTGACCAAAGCCCTTTGTGACTAAACAAATGGAATAAATTACCCAACTGGAGTGAATTATAGATTTTCCCCCTAGAAGTTGCTGGCATTTATTATATTACAAATGCCTTTATGTTAGGAGCAGAAATTAAATGGGGAAGTCGTAAAAGCGCACTCCCAGACTTATGGCAACAGCCTCCATTATACTGTTAAAAAGAAACGCTCCTCTGCAAGGGTCAAGCATTTATACTTCTGTATATGTTTATATCATTTTGAAGATCCCATTTATTAGTTCAAACTGGTGACCCAACACTCTCTTTTCCTTCTGTCAGAGACGACATTTCCTACAGTGTCAAATAGGCTCCAGGCGTGAGCCTTTGAGCTTGGCTGCTACATCTGCTCTACATATTCATCCCGGGGCCTCTTTAATTTCAGCCCCGCGCCCACACACACACTCTCTCACACAAACATACACATCTAACAACACGTAGATGCACATTCACAGCTTTTTGCACATGCAAAGGGCTGAGCATACATATAAGCATGTACACGAATTAAGGAAGGAAAAATATCAATCACGCTACTTCTGAAGTGTCATTTCATGCATCACAAAACTGTAAACATGAAGTTGGTCAACAACTGAACTTAAAGATAAGCAGCATTTACAAATAAAACAGACTAAAATTCTTCAAAAATGTTTGGGAAAAGTTGGTGTTTCTGTATTTAACGACACATTGAGTTCCAGGTTACTGACGATGAATTAATCAATATTAAACACAGTCAGTTCCCCCATGACATACTGTTCAAATAAACGGCAACTCGCTTGTTGGACTTGGCTGTGTGGCAGATTTTTTCACTTTAAAAAAAGGATAGTTGGAAAAACTCATCGTACCTATAGAGGCTGATCAACAGTGTTGAGGTTGTTGATCTAAAACAGTAATACATTACATGTTACGGTAATTTGGAGAAACACCACTCATTACATTACTTTTGAATTACTTTGTAACGTGGCCTGTCACATTTCAGGTAGCAAAATAAACCTCAGGCTACACGCACGACACGACCCGGATCCTTGTCCTAATAAGGACTCCCATATACTCTCTACTTTAGCATTTAAGTTTGAACACAAAGCTGAAAACCAGCCCAAAGAGACTTCAAAATGATCGCTGCTGTGATTTTACTGTAAAAAAACAACAGGTGCAGGTAGAAATGAAGGCTACAAGCCTGACTGCTCTTCAATGACTTTGCTACCTGTTGAAAATCAGGCTTTGTCCGCTGGGCTGGGGCTAGCATACACTCAGCTTTAACGTCACTCATTAGTTTTGTGTTAGCATGATGCCATTGCAGATGCTTGCAAAGAGCTGATTTTGTGTAAGTAGAATAATGCACTTGTTTCTTTCCTTTTCAGTTTGCACTTTACCATCACGCTCTTGTCCTTCTGTGCAATACAAATAAAAGCAATGTCCATATCTACACTCGTCAAATGTCGTAGACTCTCCAGCACTGTCATCCTCCCTGCACACAAACTGAAATGAGAACTGAAGCTAACTGCAGCACAAGTGGGCCAAAAGTAAAGGCTTCGCACTACAAGTAATGACGTAATTATAACTGTAATGTGATTATTGAATTTTGCATATTTTTGCATTTACACAGAGAAATGCAATTGTTCATCAATAATATAAACACTGAACACCCTTGCGAATTTTATCTTCTGCTTACTTGGAACAGCTGCCAGGTAAAACATACAAATGTTCACGCTACAAACCAATGAAAAACTGCATCGAAGTGTGCAAAATGTTTTGTTTCAGTGACAAGTTGACTTGGCATCACTGACAGCAACTACTGAAATGTATGAGGTGAACCTTTTCCATACATTGGTTTCACCATTGGTTTCTGTCTGGAAACTGCCTGATATACCTCAAATATCCACGTTCTGTTTTTCCTTTCTGTTGCTTCAAAAGAGAACAGAGCTGAGGGCTGAAATTGTGATATTACCTTCATTTTCCAACTTTCCAGTTTATGATCAATTTTAGCGTTTAAAGTGCCGAAATGCTGACTTGTGTTTAGCAGAGCACAGCAAGCCCATGTTTCTGTTGAATCCCTACCTAGCTTATGGAGTCAGCTATCCAGCAGATAATTATTAACTTATGCATGTGAAATCTGCAAAACCTCATGGGCTGGAAGAGACACTTTCATCTCGTGTTGCTTCATGTCGTGTTGATACGCAGCAGATGACATCAGTGCAGGGATACAAGCTTTAGGTTGGCAGTGGGTGAGTGCAGCTGAGTATACTGGCGCAAAAGTGCACAGTAAACTGAAACAGGAGCTAGGCAGTTTAGATTAAACAACAGGCGGGAGAGTGGTGCGGAGATCTGTCAAATAAATCCATTACTTTGTATTTAAATATTATCAAATGCTTGATCGAAATTTAGATGCAACAAGTAGATCTGCAGCAGAACAATGACATAGCTGGCACCTCACACATACTGACAAGCACATAAACAACACCACAAGACAGCAAAGACATTTACTCATAATATGTATGCTAGCTAATGAGGAAACAATACAATACAAGGTAGAGGCCAAGGGCTGATTCGACTAGCTGGGGCACAGAATCTCAAGGAGCACAGCAAAAATATCTTTACCCAAAGCTGTGCTGTGAGTAAGCTGTCAAATTATGTCACTGAACTGGTGTGTCTAAACGCGTTGCCATCCTGAACTGCTTTGTTGTTGTTTTTTAATCAAATGGAAGAATGCAAAGTTTAAACTGCTGCGTTGGTGTAGGCCGGTTGCCCTGAGAGGTCAAGTGGACTGCAACTTAAGAAAACACCGGCAAAAAGAAAACGCTGTAAAAGCACAACAGAAGCTGAATAAAAAAAAGAAGTAGAAAAATAAAAGAAATTTTAAAAAATCCCAATAGAAAACATGAGTGAGTCGCTAATGGTAAACAGCTAATAGCAAACATGAATCACCAGCATATGATATGAATGTGCAATTAAAACAGACATTTACTTGCATTGACTTTTTCTACATCACAACACTGATGACTCCGCCGCTTCTCTTGAGCTCAGCACAATGTTTCTGTAACGTTCATGGCTGGTCCGTCAACTTATTGTGTCCCCAGAAACACTTCCATTTTGTTTTGTGATGTGAGGATTTTTTCCCCTCGATTTCCATCATGTTTTATCCAACTTCTGTTGTGTTTCGTGTGTTATTGCAGCATCTTTCCATTTTTTCTGGTCTTTTCTGAAGTTCCAGTCCCTTTGATCTCTCATGGCTGCTGTAGCATAGGCTTAAAAAAAAAGAAATAAAATTTGCCTTTCAAAGATTTCACTAGGGTGAATTAGCTTCTTTAATGACTAAAAAAATGTCTTCGTTACATAATCAGTGTGATCAGGGGCATTGCTTGCAAAGTTGATGTAAATTTACGTAGTTTAACACACAGAATTGTGTCACTGACCAGCTGAAGATATTAACTAAGTTCCCCGACTGGCAAGACTCTTCTGGAACTACCTATTTCAATAGCAAAGTGCACAGTCTGACTAATATTAACATCAAAGCATTTGGCCAGAAAGTTATGGCTATATGTCGGCATGGTAAATGTACCTTGATTGCACATTAAACACCCCAGCTTCAAATTGCAGAATACATCAACCCATGTTACTGTGTTTGGGTTAAAGATATAAATCTTTGTCCTGTAGCAGAGAACAGATCTATCTGCAGTGTAAATTTTGACCTCCTCGTGTTTTTTAAAGCACATAAACATTGTGTGAGTGTTTGTGTGTGTGTGTGTGTGTGTGTGTGTGTGTCTGTCAGAGCCAGAAGTCAGCCTTTTCCCTTTTACAGGTTATGAAAATTAACATGGGTCATGTGCCGTGTTTCTTCAGCCAAATGCTGCCTGGCCCTGAGCTACTGTTTGCCTTTGAGATGGAAAGATAGACTGCTGCTTGTTGTGGTTTGTTGACTACCTACATGCAAACATATAGGCCAGGGTCATGCCACATGGTTTTGTTATGCTTTGTTTTTTACTAGTTTTATATGAGAAGCAATAACTCACTCAACAGAGAGAGCCTGCTGGTTTAAATCCCCCACAATGCGATGTCTGGGACGAGGAAAAATCAGCAAACTGCAGGACAAATTACTCCTAAGGAATGATGAAAAAGAAAAACTTAACTTGAGTAATTTACTTCGACAATAAAACTTGACAAAACCCCCATGTGCATTCAAACCAAGTCTCTTCTTCTCTCGTGTGTCTACCAATCTTGTTCGCTCGTCTGCAAATCTAGTCACTGTAACACCCGACGTTCCCACTGAGTCATATTATTTCCATATTTATGTCGGCAGCAGCCCCTCTCTTTGATCTGCTGCCTTGTTCAGAGGCTGATCCTGTTATGGCTTGTTCCTGTAAATACTTTGAAGTGCTCCGGGATTAGAAGATTGCGGACCCAATGAAAAAACAAACAGCTCTTTACACACATTCATTTATAAGGCCCCTTAAAACACACACAAAAATCATTTGGTAACAGTAGATGGAAGTTTACTCTGTAATTGTTGGTAATTGTGGAGGCTCTGTTTATGGGCTCTGACAGAGTAAGATTCTGAGAGACTGAACTCGGGTGTATTTAGCCTTTGAAACTTGACAGCAGTTGGGATTTGCACACAGGAACCATCTTTCTGCTGACCATTTGCTTGATGTGGGAAATTTAAGTGAACATTAAGCATGCACAGTTGTCTGAATTTGACAACTGCATGATGGAATATACTGAATCACATCCTATATACAAAACATACAAACAAGACTCAGTTTGTGCTCAAGCAGACTAAAATATTACATCCATTTTTCCTAAACAGTTTTTCCTGCCTTGACTCGTGTGACTATGGACACTGGTATGAGGTCTCGGAAAGATGTAAAGAAGATTTCATAAAGATTTCCCTAGCAACCACTGGTTACCAGGGGGGTCCCTGACTGGTATCTATGCCTGTGCGGCTGTGGCGTTAATCATTACCATTAGCTCTTTTTCTTTTGAAGAGTGTTTAAATACTAAACAACATAAGAAAATAAGTAGTAAAGTACTTCCTTTCTGGAAGCAGGGATGCTCTGAACTAAATGTCACCATGTAGACATTGACAGTGTTGGTAGCACAATCTTTACCATCTCCAAGAGATCGGTTTAGGCTGATGGTATAATGATACCACTAGAGTGACAAATTATCCTTAAAGTAAATTTAAATTCCACTCAAATTCCATCACAAACTAGTCCAACAGTGGTCCAACAATACGCTAACAAAGTTTCATCGTGCAAAGTCTAAAAGTCAAAACTATGTGATAAAGACTGTTTAAAGATGAATGTAGACACCATCACATCGGCCGCTGATTTGTGGACAATCGTTTGGAAGCCTCAAGCTCACCATTTTGACCATCTTCGCTCTTTTTAAACCAAACGTCACGAGCAAGGGGGAAGGGGCGGATCTGCCAGAGAAATTAAAGACAGCATCCTTTGTTTTGTCACCCGTTTTACTCTAAATGTGACCACCAGTCACCAAATAAAAATGATCCAATAAGAATAATCGATCAAAGCCATAAACTGAATAGCAAAATCTTTACAGATGGCATACATTGTTTCCTCACAGACTTCTACCCGGTTCAGCTTACTCTTGCATACAGAGAAGTTGCACCCTGTTGGACACTGTATACTGCAGGTCAGAGTCATTCGTCAGGGGCCACAATCATTAGCACCAAATCTATTGTCAGTCTACTCTTAAACACGCTGCTGGTCTCTCATCCCACCCAGTCCTGGCAGATGGCCGCCCCTCCCTGAGCCTGGTTCTGTCGGAGATTTCTTCCTGTTAAAAGGGAGTTTTTTCTTCCCACTGTTGCCAAAGTCCTTGCTCATAGGGGGTCATATGATTGTTTGTTTTTTCTTTGTATGTATTATTGTAAGGTCTACCTTACAATAAAGTGCCTTGAGGCAACTGTTGTGATTTTGTGCTTTATAAATACAATTGAATTGAATTGAATTGAATTGAATAGAAAAAGTCAACGATTCCTAATCCAAGAACAGTAAATGTATAAATGTATGAACCAAAATTCATGTAATAATTGTTGAGATACTATCATCTAGACTAAAGAGGTGATAGACTAACATTGACATTCGTAAAGACATACGAGTGTAAAGCACAGATACACCAATTGTATTTATGAGGGTTATGGATCCAGAGACAGGTTTAATGGCCAGCAGACTTGAGTAAGCACAGGCTGATCCTCTCTATCTGCTCTGTCCTGCAGTTAAAGAAAAAGCTCAATTACATCAAACTACAGCTTTCCTCACTACTCTGAGAACAAAGACACCATCATTCTTTCAAGTGACAAAAAGACAAATATAAAAACAGAGAGTCAACAGAAAGAGGAATGTGTGGTGGTTCCGGCTCCATATCCACTTGTACTTGTCAAGATATCCGACAATTTCTTCTCTTCCCTCTTTTAAAAAAGCCTGTTAACTGTCGCACAAATAGTGACCGCAGCTGTTTCGTGACATTTTTTCTCTTGTCGTTTCATTCCCATCGTTCTTTAATTGGCTTCTGTTTGTGTCCTCCTCTCATGTGGTCTCTCTGCACTCAGCTTAAATGAATGTACATGCAGGCTCGCTCAGAGAGGAGGACGGGAAAAAATAGGCAAGACTTGTATGAGTTTTTCAGTGGTGGCGGTTTAAATGTTATAGGTCAAAGAAATTATTATCTTTAATTCTGAGGCTGTTGGTCTCTTGATTTTCAGTTGCTGCGTGTGGGTGACCTCATCCACTTTACTGCACATTTCATCGCATATTTCCTGTCCTTTTGCCACTTGATCTGTGGTCTATCACCCTTCATCGTGTGGTCTCCGTCTGACCAAATCACCAAGCTGTGTAAATTGCACACTGGGGTAGACAAAAGAGAAGGGTATCATTTTGACTACTGTATGCTGTGGCACAGTATTAAATGAATGAAATGCTTCTAGTGAATGAAATATATTTAACTGTAGTAAAGCAGAAGCACGCTGCCTTTTTTAAAATTTTAAAATAAAAATAAAAAGTCTTTTGATATTCTAGAGTAAATAAATATATATCTGTATTTATCTTTGCTCTTCTTTATGAAGACAAATGTAAAAAAGACAAAATTCCCTCCTTCTGGACAAATTTATCCTGAACTTGAATATATGCATCCTAGTAAAAAGAACCCTAAACAAATATTTAAGTTAGCGAAAAAACAAGAATAAGAATAAAATAAAAAGTCTCTTATTGTAAAAGAACTAAACATGGTAACGGCCGAAAGCAGAAAGACACATTGTAGCCATTTACCGCAACAGAGCCACAGAAGCAAACCGTTTTTATTATGTGAATAAGCCAAATAAATGGATACTGCATAGCAAAGAGATTGTGCATAGGAAGTGTAACCAGCACGGCCTTATTGTGTTTTTTGGACATGTGTGACTTTACATTCCAACTCACAACCCAAGGGCTTGTAAAGATAGTATAACGACAAACACAGACAGCAACCGGAATAAAAACAAGTCTCCTTAAGGCACAGGCAAACACACACAAACACATAGACGTTTACTGGAAGAGTGACAGCGCATTGCGATGAGAAAAAAAAAAAAAAGCACAGAGAAAAACAAGTGGGCAAAAACCACTTTGGGAAAAAACACCCTATATTATCAGGGGTGGAGATCTGCCACAAGCACATTCCTGATTCAATACTCACTTCATCCCAAGCTATTTCAATATTGGTAAATACTGCAGTGTATTCACGGACTAAGGATTGCGCTATACCCGGCAGACATAACACCTTACTGAAAGAGACATAATATTGCGGTTGTAGTGTAAAACAGGAGATGTTAATAAAAAAATGAAGAAAAAAAAAACAGACGAATGAAACTCATATATGTATGTATGACCGTATTAGGAATTGAAATGATACCTCATATTAAATGAAATAAGCTGTAAACAAGCCGGGTCAGGCAGTTTCTATGAACTATAAGGCTGAGAAAAACAAAACATTACGCATAACTGATGAAGTGTGTGTCCAAATGTTGTGCCTTTGCGATTGTTCTGTGGAAATGCACACAGTAATTTTGTCAGGCTGTAGAATGCAGCTTTGGAAGTCTGCCTGGCCAAAATAGAAGCTCAATACATTTTCATTACTCAGAAAAAGAAAAAAAAAAAGAAAGACTTTTGAAATGGAAAGTGAAAATATCAGTACCAAACTTCTCTGGGTGTGCGCTGCTTCCCACGGAATAAGACTCTATCTGACTCTAATAGACGGGTTTTTTTACGCACACCTTCATAAACATACTTTGGCATGCTGCTTCTTCGCTGATTTCCTAATCCTGTGAATGAATGAACCCCTCCACTGTCTTAAACTGCAGCTGCAGCTGATGATGAAAGTCCTCTGCGGCTTGGGTGAGTCCAAACAAACTATCCACCTGATGCAGTTTCTGGTTAGCGTCCAACACTGGCAGTGAAGAACAACAGCCAGGGTGGAGTCTGGTGCTTATCTGACTGCGGGACAGGAGAGTCCCTTGGGAAGCAGCTGAATGACAAAGAGACGTGCCACAACAGCAGCTGAGGATTGTCCACGAGCAAAGGGACTGTGTCGTTCCCTTGCACAGACAAAGAAATAAAAATAAGATGTGAAACACAGTTGGGCAGCCGTTAATATACGAGGACGCCCCACCCCACATAAAATCTATGTACAGGGGGATTAATAAAGGAGGAACCGTTAGATAGTGAGAACGCAGAAAAAAAGAGTGACACACTGACACGTTCAGGTGGTGATAGGTCACAACTTTGACACGTGTAGCAAGCTGAACCTTTCACTTTCCACTCGAGGTCGCCACTAGGAGGGCTGGAAAGGAAGTACTTTATTGTTCTGGGCTATGAGCTCTTTGCCAGGACTGTTAGGAGCTCTAAATCTCTCTCTCTCCCTCACACACACACACACATACACACACACTGTGGGTCATTCAGGGCTGCCGGAGCCAGATACTGCATGCATGGCCTGAACAGATTTTTCCCCTGGTAAAGTCTTTATCCTAGACGCCTCACCAGTCTATTCCTAGAGGCTGCTGAAATGGAAAAGACGAGGTGGGTTTTATTTCAGACCATTTTATGATGCAAACTAATGTATATGAAAAGACATCACCTCATAAACCAATAGAGTTCCCTTGTTCATGCACCTACTTAGTGCACCACACAAGACATTTCACATGAAACATGAGAGCTGCAAAATCCATTGAGATAATGACAATGACCTGTGAATACTGAACAGCGAAGGTGTGATTACATTATTGGAGCAGAAGCAATTAGTCGAATAATTGTGCTGACAAAAATAGTTTTAAAAAAATTAAATCAAATATACTTTGTTTGGAGCTTTTAAAAGTGAGTATTTGATGATTTTGTAACACAGTTAGATTGAATATATTTATTAGGTTTTGGTTTAGTTGTCATAAAACCAGCATTTTGTATCATTTTAAGAAATAACCAAGGGGATCAGCTGCAGTTTTACATTACATACTGCAACTTTGAGCTGCTTCCTTGTCCCAAGTGGTCCCTTCATATATTTGATTCACCAGATTTTATTAATTTTACGCCCCTCCTGGACCGACCCCATGAGCTCTGTGGCCGCTCCTGGGACTGAACCACAGGTCTTTGGCTTGTAAATCTTACAATTAAACTGCTACACTATGGAAACACTCCTTACAAGATACGTAACATTATTATTATTTTTTTTTTAAAAACACATTTTAGCTCTGGATAGCGCACTCTTCTAGCGGTAGTAATGTACTTAGGTACCTGCATTTTGTTCAAGCATTTTTACGCTACGCTACTTTTAATTTGTAACTAATTTATCAATCAGATATTGATTTTAACGGTTATTTTTTTGATTTTGTAAAACAATTAAAATTGGTGTATAATATAAAGCACCATCTGGGGACTAATTCGCTTTCATTTACTGTTATTTGACTTTAGCTGGTTTTAACTGTTTGTAATTTTGGACATTAAATAAAAACGAGTAAAAACACTAGACGATCAAACCAATCCACCACAATCAGCTACAGGAGAAAATGTAACAGTTGTGTTGTATCAGAACTGGCAGTCTATGAATGCTATCATCAGCTATATTGTCAGGTCTTTACCTTACAGTCTAAATCTCCGTGAGTGAACTGTTGTTGTGATTTGGAGCTTTATAAATAAAACTGAACTGAACAAAAAGTCAATTTTAGCAAATTCTCTTACACATGTAATGTATAGCCGAGCTTACTTGCTTTGACCTATTTTTAATTTTACTGTATTTTGAATGTGAAACTATTGCTGATTCTACTGTACCTGTTTTGTTTTTAATGTTTGATACTGAATAAAAATCAGAGCTGAAAGCAAAAACAGTGGACGATCAAATCAGCTCCGCCACAATCAAAGCAAAATTCTGGCCCAGCTCACATGTAAATCTTCAGTACTTCTAAACAACCCTCTTGAACTTTCAATAAACTTTGCAATGCATGTGTGTCTAATTCAAACCTTTAAAACCAGATTCAAATCTTATTTGACCACAATCTAGACCTGAACAGTAGGTGTTCCTCATTGATTCAATATAAACTCTGGTAAGTGTCAGTGTGAGAGGTAGCAGAGAGGAGTGTGATGATGATAACCTCAAATGAATTCTCCTCTCTCCACCCTCCTCCACAGTTTATTAGTTTAGGCCAGAGGCCACTTGTAGCCTTGCAGAGTGGACGGTAATTGTGTGCGTGCTCCTTAAGCACCGACCGCAGCAATAATAGACTGAATTATACAATAAATTCCCTCCAGATGTGCTCCCTCCACTCCCACCCACCCACTCCAATTTGACAGTTCGCACACCCACAATCTGCACAAGGAGGCCTCCGTCCACACACACACACGTGTGCACTCACTCACCCATACACACACACGCGCTTACAAATGTGCATACACACATGCAGCGGCTTAGTTGCAGTGTTTGCATTGTCAGATTGTTTCCATACTGGTGTTAGCTTGCTGTGTTTCCTCACTGCTGGTGTAATTACGAGTCGTATTAGCTGATAGTGTTTTGCTAACCCTCCTAATAAATGTCCTCCTGCCTCGGAAACCTCACAGAGAGTCCATTCAATAATAAGCAGCCTTTCTAATGCCCAACACTATCAGATCCGGACATATGCACAGCCTGGTGTTTATAACTATTCACATATTGAAAAAACAAAACAAAAAAACATGAATATTTTTGACTAGCATCATAAATGTAGCACTTGGAAGAAAATTATAGTGAAAGTACATCTTGCAGAAAAAACAGAGCCACCCTGCATGGGAATCTGCCCATCTATTTCTGTCTTACAGAGGAGGCAGGAAATGAGGAGGATAAGGACAAGAAGAAGAAAGAGAAGGAAAAGAGTGGTCAGAATAATTATTATGTACACTGCAGCAGAAATGTGAGTCAAGTGTGTGTGTGTTGGGGGGGGTATCTCTGCCTACATAGAAACCGGGTTTCATATTTTCTTATGGCTAAATATTGCCCAGCTTTCAGCCAGCGTTGTGCTGATGCAGGAGGATGGTGAGAGAGAGGACCACCAGCTAAACTGGCTGCAGTTACACTTTCTCTCCCTTTTTGCTGCTGTGAAAAGCTCAGTGCCAGCCTGCACAGTGCCACCCAGTGTTCACATGAACACATGGGTAAGTAATCATGGTCAAACTGGTGGTGAAAGGTGAATATTTACTGAAATAAACGTAGCGATACCTTACCACAAAGGGACTCCTGCTTTCAGTATAAAACAGTATGAAACTGTATGAAACACTAAAATATATATAAGCTGGTTTTTAACCTTGCAGCTGATTAAGTTACCAGTGGCTTTTCAGATGGTTTTGTATACTTTTATACTATCTATACTAATGTGGTAATTTTTATGTATGTGCTATTAATTTGGTACTACTAATAATAATGATAATAATCTAGTATGTGAGGAAATGTAGTTGAGTAGAACTGTACACATTAAGCACCAGACAAGCTGATACAATAAATATTACAAAATGGTATTTTAATGAGACAAAATATTAATGTATTGCTATGCACTAAATTTATATTGTGTATATAAAGTGAAGTCATCAAAACATATTTGTTTTCCCAAAGTTTTTTAAAGCAGAGGCACAAAGACGCTAAAATAAAAACTTGTTGTGACATTATCTCATTTTCGTTATCGCAACAAACCATTACAAACTGATTTAGAACTTTAAATGCATGCCAATATGTTATTAATGCTTTGTGAAACTAATCTTTTTAATTTTTGCAATCAATCAAATGCAGATTGTTTTAATCATTTAAATACTTGAAGACAATAATGTGCAGAATAAAAAATATACAGGCTTTAGCCCCTGAATATTTCAGTTTTGATGGTTTCGATTGCATTCTGTACAACCGGCAATTTTTTTCTTTGTGTCTGAACTTTTTTTAAAAATTTTAAACTATTTTTGAACGCCACCACCACTAATAAATATAATAATAATGATACTTCTGATACTAAAACAATGAAATAATACTAATAAAATGTCACAGAAAACCACCGCTCTGCCCAGAGTTAAGCTGACGGTGCTAGGGTTGCTGCGCTGTCACATGGCGATATTGTGTTTGCCAGGTGAGAGCCTGGCCGGACTAATCAGTAAAGGCAGAGTAATTTGCCCGCAGACACGTTCCAGAGCAGAACTCCCCAGTGCTTTGCTCAACCTGCTGTCCCAGGTGGCTTTAATGCCTGAATGGCCCCTTTACCTGCTTCGAACTACAAGGAATTCAAAAGAGACGTCATAACAGGAAACAGGAACAGGAAAGAGACTTGGCGCGCTCTGAGGAGGCCAGGTGCAGAGTTTGGCTCGACTCTCAGCTGCTCTCTGGCTTGTGCAGGCAAAGAGGGCGGCTGCTGGTAGCGGAGGTCTTTTCATCGCCAAGGTTCTTTATCAAACCCCTGGGTCTAGTTTGCTCTCCTGTTCCTCCTGCTTGGTGGGTTGCCGTTATAAATTAGGCTGCAGGAGATGCTGGGAGCTCCCTCGCGGATCCTTTACCCATTACTGCTCGTGCAGAGTGTCAAATGAAATATCAGCTACACGCTGCACCATTTTTTTAATTACCAGGAGGCAGCTCGTAAAAGCAGCATCGTGAGCAAGGGTGGTACGCTTTCCTTTTTCTTGTGTGTTTAACTCTACATCTCGCTGCTCGCTTTCTTTCCTGAGCCGCATCGCTCGAGGATATTTAACCACTATGTTAAAGGAAAAAGATGGCCTACTGCGGCTACTTTAATTAATTTGAGTCACTCGCTAATGATCGCTTGTAAGATAGATTTCCTTCATGTTTTCCGAGCTTACTCTTGGAAATTTACTACTCCGGTTCCCTGTCTGTACAGCGAAGGGAACAAATTAATTTACAGTCTTGCTGACCGGTTTAGAACATGATGACGTCAGGAGGAAAGAATTACTTTTAGCTTGCCCTTAAAAGCCACACCGTAAAAATGTGTGAAAGAGACGAAATCAGACACTAATATTGCAATTTTCTAAATTGCCAAGATTTGCAGCCCAGACATCTTTTTCCACCTGAAGATGGATACAGTGACAATATTAGCTCTACGACATATGCATAATTAATTATTTGAAAGCCCACTAAGTTGGTGTTGTATTTATTTTTGAGTGGTTGTCAGCTAAGTTCGTCATTGTGGCCTGCCTGGGTGGCCGCGGCCTCTGCCAAAGATACCCTCGCGGTGTTTAATCTTTGACATTTATTTGTTTGTTTTGTGAATGAATATGCAAGCTGGAAAGACCTATTAGTTCCAGTGTATCCTCATCACAGGGGGCCGTTCATCCTGCTAGACTGTGGTTGGTCGGGCAGCCGTTCCTACAGACCAATGTCCAGACATCGCCTGGCAACCCTCGCTTTAGCCCTCGACCATTCACTGCTCTCTGCCAACCAGAGTTCAGATAGGATCTGGCACAATGAGGCTCCACTCGAAGCCACGGTGGCATCGCAGCCGCAAACTGGGCCTAGAAAAGTTTGAGTTTGTATCAATATTTTGAAAAATCAAAAAACTCAAACTCTCAGTGAACCGCCTAAATAGGGAGGGCGTCGTGAAGGTTTTAAATATTGACTTTTTTATTTGCACATTTGTTGTTGTCTCTCATAACAGTTCCACGGGCTACGAGCTTGTTTGTATATGCATGTGTGTGCGCGCGTGTGGTTTATTGGTTCCTTCTCTGTAGCATCGACTAGGCCTCTAAGAACTGGCCTCACCTCATCTGGCAGCCATTACCTGCACACATGCTCCTGTCTGAAGGTTGATCTGCTGGGTTAAACAAATCCAGGCAATGCAGTGTGGCTCGCCAGGAGTCAGCTCCATACATCAGCTGTGGAACAGCCAACATGACAGGGTTGGAGCTGGCTACCGTTAGCCGCGTGCTATCGCTGATCATCCTTTGCCAAATATGCTCCAAAATGACAAGTTTGCTTTAGTTCAGGCGCTGATTTCGGCCACCAAACACACTGAAATGTGTGACTTCTGCTTACGGTTTTGGAGGAGGGAAATGGGCTCCTGAGTTTCCCCACTGCAAAGATGTGACACAAATCATTTCTCATGTATGAAGTTCCAACCTAAACAGTAACAGGCATATAATCTTGGTATTGAATGTGGAATTCTGTAATTATCTGCAGCAATATGCTTTATCCAGCGTTTTGCTGTGAGACGGGGGAATAAACGCAGCGCTCTCTCAGCGGGGATGGCACGGAATTGACAATTCGACCGAGTTTGTGGAGTCTGATTCAATTCCGCTCCCAATCAAAAGCGTGTGAGATTCCATTTATGTTTATTACATTTCCTTTTTCTCACTTCATCACGTTGGAATTGAAACTGACAGGGTAATTATCATTTCACCCTAAATTGATCCCAATCCATGTGGGCTGGCTCCAAACATGGAGACACGAATGGGGGGGGGAATAAGAGAGATGGAGGAGAAAAAAAGAAGCAGCATTATGGGAGTATTTGGCGATGCTTCAGTCATCTGTAATACGTATCGCTTGAAGGGTGGGGAGAGATGGTAGGAGAGAAGCGGGGAGGGGAAAAGGAAGGGGAGACGTTTGGAGATTGCGTTGCGGGTGTTCCCTTGATGTCCCCCTGACAGGAACCAGATTGGGAGCCGCGCGGCGTCTGCGCTTTGGCTTTTTATTCGTCTGGCTCCGCCGGGTTTTTCCTGGCCTGAGCAGGCCCGGGTTCTGAGACGCTGTGGCCCACTCGTGGAGCCAGCCTGTAGTTTAAGTGAGAATAACAAATGCTAGAAAAAATAATAGGCCTACAAAGAGAAAAAGAGACGAGCAGCACAATCCTACTATTGTTCGCGGTAGCTATGCAGAAAGCACAGTCAAGCCACGTCTTTGGGACATTTTACTGGCTCTAATAAAGAGTGTGTGGTCCCTGTTTTGGAGAGGTCTGCCAGACTGACAGATATGCTCCACAGTAGTATTGGATGGTTCCGTATCATGTATTTTGACTTGTGTTACTTGGCACAGCTCAGGCGAGACCTGTCATTCATCATGCTTTTTCCTAGCTGAAAGTAGTGGGCCGAGTTGCTTATGATGGCATAGTGCGCAACACGTTGAATAAGTAATGGTAAAGGTGCCTGTGGATAGTGGCCGTCTCAGAGATTTCGCCGTCACTCCTAAGAACTTGCACATAAAGTGATACGGTCGTCCAATCTGACATTTAGACGTTTAAACGTACGAGCGATCGTGAATGTGAATTTTATTAACAAGAAAATATTTATACATGTCGGGGAGCAATAAATCTGTAAATTATTTATTATAGGCTGACTGAATGTATTCTCAATCAAATGTCGTAGTTACACACGTGTAGTTTAGCAGTGTGAGGTATGTTGCTTTACAATGAACATCTTTGTGTGGTCATAAGGTTAGGGACTTTTAAAAAATGCACAAGGATTAAACTTTTAGCCTGCACCGAGCCAGCTTATGTAAAGATTTAAACACGTTTTCTTCAATAAAAATGCAAAAAACTGGGGAGGTGAGACACGATTCTTCCCTCAAAAATTATTCAGCGTTATTTGGTGGATTTGTAGCAGACTCAAATTCGCGTCCCTGGCTTCTACTGTGTGTGGGGTACAGAAACACAGTTTGGTCTGTGCTTAATCAGCTCTGTTTTTAAGTGTTCTCTCCTCAGTTTTCCAGCACAGCCCCGTGAAAGAAAAACGTCTGGTTGTGGGTGGCTTAGCTGGGTCACTGAGCCCACAGAGTAGAGCATTTCATAAGAAAGAGCCCACTTAATTCTGAACCATACATCGCATTAGCTGATTTACATGTGGACAGCTATCATTTTGTGAAGGCTTTGACATTGATAAATGAGGTGTTTTACCTAATAGCTAATAAAAACAAATTACAGGTCTTAAGAGAAAGGATGTTCTTCATTTGGCTCTGTTTTCTGTCTCTTTGAGGGCAAGGGCCAGATTGTTTCCATATGATTGTACCCTTCATTTGTTAAGAATACAGACAGAGATTAATAACAGGATTTTCTGATGACTGATCTATACTTTGCCTCTGGTTTAATTAAAGAAAAAATGCTGGAAACTACTGAACATTAAGGACAAACGACTGCTTCATCTGCAGGCTTAGAGATTTGTAAGCTACACAACTTTTATTATTATTAATACCCTGAATATTATAATTGATTAATATGCAGTATAAAATATATAATATACTTAAATGTTAAAAAGTTGTACCCTTTAGTATTATTTCTCTCCCTCTGACTCTCAGACTTTTGCACTGTTTTCACACATTAAACTTCTTTTATTACTGGAAACTAAAATCTCTCCACTGTAAAAACATGACAAACACATAACTGATATTTATATCCTCCTAGCTGTATGCTAAGAGCAATAAACTTTTCTCAAAATTAGCAATACACAAATAATCTCATGGTTACTGTAAAAACTTGATGGTTAACACAGTAAGACTGTTAATTACGCAGGGTATAAATGCCTCAGCGCTGTGATTATGTGGCTGCTGCCCTTGTCCGTGATCCATCAAATATGCTAAAATCAAATTAGCGAAACTATAAACAATCTACTTATGGTCAGAGGGGATTCGTGTGGTTTTCTCAGAGGGTGCATTTTTGACACACAATGTTAAATGACAAATAGCAGTTCAGAGACAGGAACAAATCAGTGCTCTGACCAGAGGGTTTTTTTTCCCAAAGAAAAAATATTAGCCCAAACACTACTTAGTAGGTGAGGGTGTGTTATTCTTAACTGGTTCGAATCACTACTGGACTCTGCAGGTCCCATAGAGCTCATATATAAGCTCTCTCAAGTTTCTTCAGTAAGGCGTGAAAAGGCTTCCCTTTTTGTGTCTGGCTTAGGACAAGTCTCCCTCTATCCTCTTTTAAACATGCTGTAGCCCAAAAGAATAAGGCAGCCACATCCACAGCCCCACAAGCCATAATTTTCCACAAACTAAAGCAACTTTACATGTACGCTGTGAAAGCTGTGCAGTCAGGTGTGATTTCATACTTCACTGTTCAGCTACAGGTGGTAGTAAATTAGCACGCTGCACTGAGGGAGCTGCAGTTATATAAACTGAAATATACATCTTTTCCTTCACTCAGGTACATCAGGTAGGATACTTGCCATAGCAGAAAATGAAAAGTCCATCTGTGAGCGTTTCATTTGAGAGATTAGAGACGTCACTTTTTAACCCTGAAATTAGAGAATTATGTTTTGTCAGAATCCTGCAATCATCTCATAGAGAAACAAAAACGATACTTTTCCTGCAAATTTAATTTCGTTGCTCCATCCCTGCTTGTAAATGATGCAGGCATACATAATGACTGTGCAGTCGGGCCCGAGGTAATTTTAAGTGCCACATCCAATCAGCAATGCATCACAGCTTGGAGCGTAGTCATTCTTTCTGCACGGCCTTCAGCTGAGGTGATGCTCAACCGCTGAAGCACAGTAAAAGTTACCAAAAAGAAAGGGTGAGGAAAGGGGAGGGGGCAGGGGGATTTTTGTGTAGTAAGCG
>VUQR01014047.1:9473-28058 GCA_015108515.1 Hemichromis elongatus | reverse complement strand
CGCGTGAGAGTGTGTGCGTGCATGAAAAACCCTACATCTGGATATGTGTGTGTGTGTGTGTGTGCTTGTGTGTCTGTTTGCGTGTGTGTGTGTGTGAGTGATGTGCACACACGTTTTCATTTGGAAATGATCTCCTGTGTTTTTCCTGTTGCAGAGCACAGAAGCGTGTGGTGTGGAAGCTCAAAGATTTCGCCCACATCAAGAGAAACCATCCGGCCTTACAGCCACAAGCCCTCCCTCTCCTCCCCCCTCTCAAGCGTAATAACAGAGCCATCAAATAGCCATATTTATAATCTTCGAGCGGGCCAATTTTAAAGTGGTCAACTCCAGAGGTATAGGAATTGTTGAGAGCAATTTGCGGTTTTCATTCTTAAAGAGGCACCATCCCAGTGGCAAATGAAATAAAGTCAGTTTCCTTTTTTTCCCCATTTGTCTGTATGAAAGCTGTGTTCAATTACATCTTTGGCTTTAATGCTGATATTACTTCAAAATGATTTATTTAAATTGTGTTGGGCAACAATTATTTTATTATAATTCCACTCCTTGTTTGTGTGCCACAGAAATCAGAGCATTTATCAATTTCCAAAATGTATGAGTGAGATTGTGCCAGACTGGTACAGCAGACTTTGTGTTCACATGGAACTAATTACTGTTTATCTTCAGTAGCAAGAACTGCGTGTGTAGTATTTGTTATCTTTTGTCTCAACTTTATCGAGGTTAAATCAATCACTTTATCAAAAGAGCTTTCCCCCAGTGTTCATCAGAAACACCAGTTGTCAGATTTGGAAAAGGGAAACTGAACCCAAGCAAACAGCATCTGGTTTAGCAACACATTGTGTGCAGAATGAGCAGCAGATCAGCATACATGAATACATTTCATCTGGTCATTATTGTGCAGTTATGGAGCCAAGCGCTCCTGCCAGTTTCCAGCCTCCTGTCACTTACCAATATCTGACACTGATGAAAAATGCAGTGTGTTTCGATCACCATAACATTACTACTCCCCTTTCTCTATATGTTGAGATCAGATGACTTGCAAGTGTTGATCGAGTATGATAAATGTGCTGCTGTGCTATTTTTTTTCCAATTAGTTTTTTTTGTGGACTGATTTTGCTTTGGTAATGATTATAGATGACTGTGGTCAATCACTTAGCATATTCAGCCAATTACAGATAAAGTTACTTTTCATTTATCTGATAAACACAATGAAGCAATGGGCCATAAATATATAGGTTACATGAAGTGAGTCTGACCGTCAACAAAATGAAGATCATGTAAAAATGTCCACCATGGGATATATGACAATGTTAGTGGTGCACATTTGTAAACAATTTGTAGTTAATTTAATCACCATAACTCAGAGAACCTCTAGGGTCAAAATTTCACACTGCCTCGCTGGTAGCCACGCTACCAAGAGTATTTTCAACATGCACACCTCTGTATAAAAATAAAATAAGAAAACTACTTGTTGCTGCAGTACAGCGATCCATGCCAAATAAACCTTAACATCAGCTTTCACAAAAAGTATTTACAATCATTTCAAGCAGCATCTGTCATCAATAAAGAGCTTTTAATTACAAAACGTTGGCAACCAGTTCATTAAAAACAAATTACATGTTGCTTGCTTAAACCCATCCCAATAGCTTTCTTAATACTTTAATAGTTGTTGAAATATTTTCCACTTCTCTAATGACCTTCTGTGTTTAAAGAAGCGCATAACTTTCAGAAAACTATTACTATTAATTTCACCTATGGCCGTCGAGAGAACTGCAGCGAAGCTTCTACTGTTTACATTTGTCCAGCTTGCACTTGCACTGCTTGTGCAGCTTAGAGACAAGCATATATACTGCATATGCCTGAATATCAGCAGAATGAAAAGAAAGTTGACTTGGAAGTGTCACGGTGAGGCGTGTTTTGTAAACGGACCCTAAAGAAGACACTGGAGAAGGTGACAGTACTGAGCTTTAACGGAAGGCAAGCCTTTATTAGGGCTGATAATGAGGACGCAAAGCAAAAAAACATGAACAGTGACGAGAGTTAAACTAAAACTAGACTGGGAGATACTAGCTATGATAAAACACACGGGGAAACAGCTGACTAAAATTAATGTAATGACACCACAAGATACAAGATATGACCACCAACACAACAGACAAAGAACAGACTCACAGAAGGGGACATGTGACAAACCTAAACTAGAATAAAACTCAACTAAATCCTAACTAATAATGGAAACACAAGAACTAAGCATATATGCAATATAAAATACGAACTCCAAAAAACACACAATGCACTCAAAATGCTAGGTCACAGACCCAGCCAGTGTTGCCAACTTAGCGACTGTGTCACTAAATTTAGCGAGTTTTTAGACCCCCTTAGCGACTTTTTTTCTAAAAAGCGACTAGCGACAAATCTGGCGACTTTTTCTGGTGTTATTGGAGACTTAGTTATGACGACTTTTTGACGTGAAAGCGCGTATCGCTCTTACTTTCAACAAGCAGCGGGTGCTGCCATGGGCACCTTGCCCGTGCCAAAGCGCTCACAGGCGGAGGATAGCCCTGAATGAATCACGCATGAGCGAAGCCGCTGCTCCTGCACTGACTGTAACACAGTCAGTTCTTCTTTTACTCTTATGTTGTTTTGTTGATTAAAAGGTTTAAAACTAGTTATAAACACACACACACACACACACACACAACGTAACTCCACCAGAGTGATTTTTCTGGGGCAATTTTTCGGGTCCAAGCCCGGATAAAGGAGGAGGGTTGGAATTGTGACATTAAAAAAACAATAATTGCTAAAAGAAATTTAATATGTAGTTCTAAATAAATTCTAAATGCATTTAGGGCGTTTTTTTACTTACTTAAGGTCTCTTCCATGATGTTATTTCTCTCTCCTACAACGTAGAATTACAACTACATTAGCATGACAAATTATGCAAATTAGACGATGACGCCATTTAGCTACACGTTACAGCTAGCTGGCTAACAACTCTGGCTGCTGATATACAAAGTAAATGTTAATTATAATCTCCACTCTGTTTTTCACTGTTATTTACCTTTGCCTAAATTCAATACCATATTACATAACACATCAGTCAGTAAATGAGCCTACTGCAATTTCGACTAAGATATTATTTGGCTAGTAATAGTATTAGCAAGCAAGGCACAATTAGCCAGCTAACTATAACTTTGCTAATGAGTAAATAATCTGTTAGACAATGAAGTATTTTGAAAATTGTAAGCTAAGTTTCCAGTATTCCTGTTTTCAGATAAATAAATGACCTGAAGACATTTTACTAGCAAGTTTACCCAGTTTGCAATTGTATACAAATGTTCTGCAATCTGTCTGAAAGTGATTGCAGTCACTCCAAGTAGAACTGCAATTGTCTGATCAGTTACTAAACCCAAACAATGCGATAACCAGATAACCATCAAATTTTCCTAATCAGGGAGGTGTTTTTTATCCTGTTTCTACTGTATTATGACTGAGCTATAAGTTAGCCTACAATGATAGCGGGCAAACTATTCTTACCTGACATTAGCCTTTGGATTCACAGAGAATTTGTCTTTCACATAGAAGGCACTCCAAAACACCAGCAAAAAGAACATTGCTGCAAAAGCACAGAGAACACATTAAACGCTGAATAAAACACATCTAACGAAACACAACATTAGTATTTTTAGGTAGGCAATAACGTGGCAGCTGCAGAAATAACACGCTAACAGCAAACATGTATCTAAAATATTATATGCATCATATCATTAAAACACACATTAGCCTGCATCTAAAGGCAAAGGTTAAAAAATCAATACTACAGTCTAAATATAATTTTCTTAAGTTGCAGTGCATTTGAGCTCTCGGGGCCGCTCTAAATAAAGGGCGATGGGCGATGGGCTCCCTTTTTAAGCTCAAATTTTGTTGCTTTTATTCAAATTCAAATTTTATTTGTCACACACACAACCATTCATGTTCAGACATTGTCATTAAACAGCTAGTGTCATATGAAATACCTTCTTCTGTTTCAAATTTGAACCATTCTGAAGGACATTTCTTGGTATCATAAATTCCAAAGAACCATTTTGTATATTTAAGAAACAAAAGACATCTGCATGTACAGTACAATCAAAACATCAAATATGCAATGCCATCTGCTATTGTAACCCCTGGGGTAATAAGGGAGCTGCCTTCACACTGTTATTCGATAAATTTCCAGTGACTTGATGGAATGATGGAATTACTTTATACAGTAACCCTCTACAGTCATCCTCATAAGGATGCAAAATCCTTTAAGAATCATCTGTACTGACTGTGAAATATTCAGTGCCAGGCACAGCTATTAACTCGACCTTTCATCTTTCTGTCCCTTACTTTGTGCTTTCTACCACTGAAGGGTTGTGCTCATGCATGCCATAGTGCTCATAAGGAGCCATTCTGATATTCAAATGAGAACAGAAAAGCATTATCTGCACATGTGTAGCTGACGACCAGAATATATCAAGGGACAGCTGGAACTAAAAACGTTTCTCTTTTTCTTAAATTTGTAACACTTGAAGATAAAAAATGGACACAAGTGATGCATGAAAAAGAAATAATGGGAAAAAAAGGAGGCCAAGCAGAGGGAGCTGATAAAACACGGCCAAATTGCACTGCTGTCTGAACAGGAAGGAAACCGGGCTTTATACACTCCTCAATAACTTCCTGTTAAACATCCGCAAATCACAAACTCACAAAAGGATTACAAAAAGAGTATACCAGAGACCCTGTGTCATCTAAACGCTGCCTGTGTATTTATGTAACCCTATTTGTAGGAAGCTGACCAGCACCTGGTTCTCCTGAATAAGAGTGTGTGAGTGCATGTGCTGAATAGGATGTGTGTATTATACAGAGGAGGATGTTATCAACATGGCAGTGATGAGAGATGAATGGTATCCCACGGGGCTGGCTTAAGCCCCTACACATGTGCACAGCACTACCGCCCTCTAAAAATATGACTCCTGGATAGTTTTCCGACTTCTGGCCCTGTTCATAAATCAGCAGCCGGACAGAGGGGCTTGGAACTGGCGGTGTATCAGACGTGCCTCCAGTGACTAGGCCTGTCCGTCATCCTGCCACTGCTGCCTCGAGCTGCTTAATTAATGTGGCAATTGAACACTGCATATCATAATGAACACACAGCCCCCTCTATCTGAGCCTTCCTGGGCTTGTTATTCTTGGTCTCCGTTAAGGATACGTCCCTGTGTATGCTCGGATATTTATAGCTAATGGATCTATTAAAATGCATGAGAACGAATTAAAAAACAAATAAATGCAAAGGTGCTCAAACGAGGCTGGAATGTTTGGAAAAGGGATTTTCAGTTTGATGTGTTTTTACAGGGCGGCTGTTGAATTTATCACTTTCACTTTTGTTGGTGTTGCTCCATCGGCTCATTTCATCATTTGGAACACACAGGCTGCTTCAGCGCCACAGATTTTTCATTTTCGTGAGGATTCTTCCTCACTGCTGTGTAAAATACACTCATGAAGCTGACTTTTAAGGAGCTAAGTAACCTGCCCTTTTTAAACAGGAGAAGTAAAAGGCTCACTTTCTCCAACTAGGTGATGACAGAGAAACACGCGTGAAACTTTTTCCACCACTCACTATACAAAATAGCTAACATTTATGGAGGGTTATAACTCCTGCAGCTCCTTGCTCGGTCCCTGAGGGTAGTTTTTCTCTGTGCAACTGTATCAGTTTGACAACAGCAGACAAAGGTTAATACCTCTCCATCTGTAATTCTTTGCTGCGCCTAATGCCACCTCTCTTGGTTATAAAGGTTTCATTTATCATGTCCGCCGATCCTCTGCGTCTCTAAGACTGGAGACAACCTGATTTACGGCTACAGCTTCCAGCAGACTTCTCATCCTTATTCTTCTTTACAGCCCCCCCTTATACTATTCCCTTAACACTCTTTTTGCTCTATCCCCTCCAGGTGTCTGCACTCTGACTTAGACCCACAGCAAGCCAAGCATCACACACACAAATACAGAAAAAGGATCTACTCCTTACTGAGTGCTAATAGGATGTGACATCATTATAGCTGACTGGAGGTATTGTAACATGTCAGCTCTCAGTGGTTGGATAGTTTTCAGTTAAATTTTTCAGACCTGCCACAGTGCAGAGTTTGGAATACAGTAAAGCAATACAACAAATGTCTAATTCTTTCAAGCAGGGACACAGGCCAGAGCGTGTGCTCTCTGTAAGGCGTTTATCTCTTTCCGACTGTGGAGGAGCTTCGTCTGTCTCAAATCATGCATATTGATCAGTTCGACCTTGGCCTTGGCTGGGGAAGAAGGTAAAAATCCAATATTTTTGATTTATGACCCAAGGCTTTTGATGACATGCACACCGCATTCGCATGATGGTCTTTCCAGACCTAGTCCAATAGTGGAAGTATTCAGCTGGCTTTAACCTGTAGATTTAAAGTACCAGCTGAAACTATACTTCTCGAATATCCAGACAGGTGACAATTTAAAGGAAATACACAATAAAATGGTAGTAAGATGTTGGACCACCACATGCCACCAGAGTATCTTCAGTGTGACTTTGATTCTTCAAGTCTCTGAAAATCTACAAGCTGCTTGGAACTCTTTTTTTCCCCCAAATATATTCCCTTATATTTTGGTTAATGGTGCTGAAACAAGAGAGTGAATTGATTTTTAGCAGTAATTATCACTGCAGACTGTGCACCAAGTTACACTCAACCGTGACGTAAGCGATCAAAACGACTATCAGTGGTATCAAGAGCGGTACCTATCCAACCAGGACTGTCTGTGAGTGAGAGCAAAATTTGCTGACTAACAAATTGCTATTTTTATTTGACATACATTGATTCAATTTGCTGAGCAAATCATTCACATAATTTTCATACCTAGTGACTTAAATTAGGACTGAAAACATTCACTATAAGATTAATCTTAAACAAGTCAACACAAACCATCCCACCAAGACCCACCTCTCATTCAGTGGTTCAGATTTATCTTTTAATTTGTCATCCGTGTCTTCACAGAGTTCTACTCCAGTAACCAGGATGACTCTTACTATGCTTTCTTACCTCAGGGTATGTGCTGTTTCTTAAGCATCAAGATTCTTGTTGTACTGGGAAGACCTTCAATGAGCTCACTTTGAACCCCAATCCAATTTCTCTGTGCAACTCGAAACCATAAAGAGACATTTTTGAAGAGTCTTTGTTTCGGTCATTGAAGAAAGGAAACAGTCTTTCTTGTATATGTTTGGACTCAAAATAGTAGACCCTTTGTTTTAAGACACTTTCGTTTGTTTTGGCTTCGGGTCTTATTTTCTGCTGCGGTGCAAAGCTATGGCGTTGGGTAAATTCTCTGTCCTGGTTCTTTGTACTTTTCTGCATTTCTGTGTATGCTTTTAGCAGTATTCAACCCAGAGGAGAAAAGAGGGCAACCCCAATAATCTTGTTTGACAGTTGGGAGCAGGGGCCGCTAGGCAATGGTGTCCCACAATGCAACTGTGAAAACAAACAGCATGTAACTGTGTGAAGAGGGGTGGGAGGTGACGTTCACCACACCAACATATGTATATGCTCACATACTACGCTGCGTACATGTGCAAACCCCTAACAGGCCTTTCACGTGTCAGACTTTAATCCAGTGTGTTTCACACACGTGTATTATGACAACCACAACCTTTCTGTGTCACAATTTCTTTCACTTTCCCTCTGTTGTTCTTGCAGTGCAGGCTGAGGTTCTAATCCTGTTAGGACCTGTCAGGACCAATGCAGCAATAGGTTGAAGCACCAGTGCTAACCATCCACCACCGCCTCAAGATCAAAGGTGTTGACACAGGAGAGGAGAGCGACTGGATTTGCTTCTGAGGTGGTTACTGTCAAACCGTCATGAGCTGTTAATGACTGTACAGAGAGTGGAATAACCTCGTGAGACAGGGGGAGACCCATTTCTTCTGTATAAGGACAGCATTATGGAGCGCTGAAAACCACTTTTTTACCTGTTTAAACAATTATCATTCTATTTATTATTTTCTGATGAATTGTTTAGACAATGAAACATCCATAAAGTGTGAGAAATATGTGACATTAAAAACATCCCAAAGCTAGGTTGCTGTCATCATATGCCTTTGTCTATTTGAAGTTTATAGAATCAGTGAAAAAGACAAAAAAGAATAGCAAGCAAAAACTGAGTCCAGCCAGGCCCACGCAATTCAAACCCCAAATGCAGCTCAACCACTGTTTATTTAGAAACTGGAGTTTTGTGATCCAAGAGTCGGGCATCTGATTTTTCTGCAGTGCTTTAAGGTTGAGACAATGGTTGCTTTGAGGCTAACTTAGCTCCAGTCACCAAGATGTTATTGGTGGTAAGAACTTCATTACAAGCACAGAATGAATTATAATGTTGCAAGGATGTAAAATGACTTGTTTGCACCATGACTTTAGTAATGTTTCCACTGAAGTGCAAAAGGCATTACTGTGCAAAAGTCTTGCCCCTCATTTAGTAGATTTTTTCTAGGAACGTAACATATAGAGCAAAAATCTACTAAAAAAAAGTGTAAACATACATGGAAATGCAGTTTATAAGAAAAAAATGAGTTAGTACAATTCTGTTTAGCTTGAAAGTGAATATTTAGTATGGCCATCTTTATTTTTCAACTGAGCGCTCCTGGACAAGTGTTCTTTTATTTTCTTTCATTCGACTTCAGGAATATTTCTCCAGGCTACCAGGCTACATTCAAAACTCTTCTTTGGATGTTGGCTGTTTTCTTTACCGTCAATATGATCCCACCCCGCTTCAATAATTTTAAAGTTCGTACTCTGGGGAGGCCAGTCCATGGCTGATAGAGCGCCACTGTGTGTTTTTCTATTCTGCTATGCATTTGCAGCATTGGTAGTGTGTTTGAGATCATTGCCACACTGAAAAATTAAGTTTTTGTCAATCAGACTCTTTCTAGACGGTACTGCACAGTGAAACAATATCTGATGCTTTTCTGTGTTCAGAATTTCATCAATTTTGACACCAGTGGTTGAAATGCAGCTCCAAACTATGAAAGAGGCTCCAAATGGCTGTAGACAATCATATCTTCTCATGATCGCGATTTATGATGTTGATGATTTGAACAAAAAAATTCAAATTTAGATACATCACTCCATAAGATCTTTTGCCACTGATTTTCAGTCCGGTTCTTTTTTTTTCCCTTTTTCCCTTTAATGCTGAATTGCTTCTTGATGGCTCCTCCTGATGGCTTCGATAAAAAGCAGATGGATCAACTGAAAGTCTCAATAAATCTCTAAGGTCCTGTGTCACGTCTTTCCTGGATTTTATGCTATTTCTTAAGGATTTACTGGTCATCTTCATTTTGTAGACTTCTTCTTTTCTTTATTTGTCCACTATGCCAAGTTTTTGTCTCTTTCTTAAACATCTTGGCTTAGCTTTTTATGCCTGCTAGAAGTTTTCTGTTAAGTGTAACAAAACAAAACACTGATTCATGATTTGAGTGAGGTGCTCTGTTTATGCCTGAGTGATTCATAGGTAAATGTTAAGTGGCTTAACAAACAAAAAAGGTTCCTCTGAAAATGGTTGGGTACCAGGACTGGACTGAAAATCAGTGGAAAAAGTAAAAAAAAAAACAGAAAAACTTTGAAAAACGTTTCAGAAAGCCTGGAGAAAAAATAATGGAGAAGATAATAGTGTTTGATTGTGTCGGTTGTTACCACCATTCTAATGATATATCTTTACAAGCTCAGAGATGGACTGATTATTTAGATGGGGATATTGCAACAGTTTATTTGAGCTTTCTTGGCAAAAATCTTGAAAAACATCTGCAGTTTCTTTGCTTCTGGTTTTGACTTCTTCTTCTTCCTCCTGCACCAGCTTGTGTGCGCTTCGTCTGAGCAGCAACACCTATTGTTTAGAAAACTGTAGTGGGCACCTGCATCATAAGGACAAGCATAAATGAATGTAGCTGTGTGATGACATCACCAGCGACGCACAAAGGAACCAATGTAGCGGGTATAATGGGGGAGGCACCTATCTTTATAGCTCTCATGATTATTGCACACACAACAGATCAAATCCACACCTGACACCTGTGACTTCATTCTCAGTCATCTCTTTGCTCAGCAGGAGAAATCTACAGTTGACAAAGGTAGGCCATTAAAGAAGTAAGAAGAAGTAAGAAAAATCTGGCAGTAGTGTTATAGTGTTAAAATACATAAAAACAATGAGCATTAAAATGTGCTACATCCAAAGGCTGAGAGCCTATTAAAAACCGACACACACTTTTCAGCACATTATTATATAGTTCATGTGACTGCCTTCATGCACAATGTTCTTTCACATTTGTTTTTACAAACAATACAAATTTTTTTTAAAGTTTAAATGCTTTTTAACTTAACAAACATGTCACATAACATACTTTTAAAATCAAAAACATACCAATCAATGAATCATGTCCATTATTTTTTTGCCTTTCTACACTTTCAAGCTGACCAGACAACAAAGGAAGTTTTGCACATGACAGGATTAATATGCTTCATTTGCAATTTTTTTTTATGTGTTTTCAGTCATCCAAACAGTCTACTGACTTCAAAGCTACACTGGGTTAAGAGGATGACTCAGGCATTAATAACAAAGGCATTTTTTTTTACTTTTTAACTTTGATTGCAACACCAGCCTCTCTACTACTCAGTGGAGTGGTCAAGTTTTACTGCATTGTGAATGAGTGGCTGCTCTTACTTAACAAGTCATTATAAGACAATGAGATCTCTCTACAATAGCTCCTTCCAAAGAACAGGTCACTCTCCAGACAAACTGGCAACCATGGTCAAATTAGATGTTAAAACAATCATTTTAATTAACTACAACAAAAATAAAAACTAGACTTTTGTAAAAGGTTAAAACTGGCTGAAATGACTTTGTGAACTTAAAAAACGAAATTAAATAAAATACAAATATAGAAGTAATATACTTAGATTTAGGATTTGTTAACGTGGGAATATTTTCTATCATTTTCCTGATGAGTCTTTGATGGACATATTTTTTGAGATTTGGATATCTACAAGATTGTGAGTCAACTGTTTTTATTGTAATATTTATAATGATTTGCATCTGCCATATGCCCTCCATAAAGGACTAAAATTAACATTGAAACTTATAAAAAGTAAACTGAAACATGTTCAAATAATAAAAAACCTATAAACATATTAATTTCTATGGAAACCAACTGCAAATAAACTAATAATAATAATTAGAAAACACAGAACTTTGATAATTCTGCTGGTAAAATAACATTTTCTGCAGCTGTGAAGCAGCACTGCCTTTCCATGTGCCTGTGAGCTGTTGAACAGACACACAATATGTGAGCGTGCATGTGTGATTATGTTTAAGGGCATGCTCTATTATTATCGGTTCTGCAGGACATTGCATGCTGACCCATGGGAGCGGATTTTGCACCAACGCACGCGGCACTACACACAAACACACGCTGCGGTTATGTGGTTTCTCCTGCGGCCGCTCAACTCATTCAGGCTCTGACCAATCCCCCTCTCCGCTGCCCCCGCCCTACTCCCACAATCCCACCGTAGCCCATCGGTTCCCCATCCCTGGGGATCGCACAGCGTCGCTGGGCACTCACTTCCTCAGCTGTGGGCAGAGAGCCAGCAGCTGGGGCTGAGGCAAGGGGGACGCATGAGGGGCAGAGGGAGAAATCTGAGAGGAGGATTTATTAAGAAGGAGCGGAAAAAGGTGGCTGTGAAGAGGCAAGGGAGAGAGGAAAAGGTGGAGGGGAGGTCAGTGGGGGTTACCTATCACATAGTTTATCATATACAAAAGTCCCAAGGCTGGCTGTCATCCTGGAGACTGAGTCAGGTCTAAAAAGTAAACGTCTGTGTGCTGATGGAGATGAGGCGATGGTGACACAGGCTACACTATAGCCATTGTATGAAAGCTTCTTTAGGGTGGCCTCTTAATGTAAATTGAATATATTCATGTGAATGTTATTAAAATTTTAACGCAGACACGTTTTCGAGACAAGAAAACAAATCCATACGATGTGTTTATTTCTACTTACTAATCGTTTTAGGAGCCACGAAATACGACTGTTTTTCAAACTTCTGGGGGAAAAAAAGAAAACTATTTCTTCACTGAAAATGTCTGCAATTCATCTTTGTCCACTATTGTTCTGGGCACTGATCAAGAAAAAAGGGGGAGGGAAAGCTGTGTCATCAAGGGGGAGGGAGAGAAAGGGTGGGAGGGTAGTAAAGTGGGAAATCTGGCTGGTTCCCAGGCTTGCCCTCTAGGCCTGTTAATGCCTTCTTTTCTTGGACACAACTCAGTACATCAAAGATGTGAGAATAGTGGGAAAGGAGAAGGGAGGCAAAGAAAAGGGGAAGAGATGCACGGATAGCAATAAGGGCAGAAAGTGAGGAGATCAGAGAAAAAGAACCTCGCTCAGAAAAAAATGTTAAACTTCCCCAGCATCCCTTACCAGCCGCACATAAGCACAGCAAACCTGTGGAAAGTTTCACTCCTCTCTGGATGGTCCCACTCTCTCCTTACTCATTTTATTTCTGTCTTGCTGGCACTCTACTTTCTTGTCTTGTTTTAGGAAAATTCGGCCGGTGTGTGCCCATGCAGCCCAAGTCTTCCATGCGACCATCACAGACACACATTTCCAGTTTGTGTTTGTTTAAGGCAAACACATCCATCCAGTTTACCTCGGTGTCCTGGAAGCTGATGTTCAACCGGATGCTCGTATGGGCGTATGAGCTATGTAAGCTAGCCACACCTCAGCCCAAAACTCCCCATCCAAATGCATCACCTCCTCCCTGAGATGTCTTTTATCTTCAGCATCGTGTGAGGAGATAGAAAGAGGGAAAGACATTTAACTATGCTTGTTAAAAGTCACCAATTAGAAAAAAAAAAGGCCGCACACCGTGTTTTAAGCTTTGCCAGGGTTTAGAATCGTCTCAAATCAAAGAAACATCGCCATCTACAGGAAGGGTGAAGGACTTAACCCCCCACCCACCCCCACCACCAAATAATCTGCCACATCTCAGTGCTACCAAACCAATACAATAACTCCTGAATAATGAGTAACAACATATATTGGACATTTAGCCTCTAGAACAGATGAAGGAAAAGTCATCACATATGTCATGCTATTTGGCCTCCTCTGCAGCAGGTGGCGTTTTCGCAACATTCTCTGTTCAAGATCACGGTAAGAGCTGGATAATGGCCCTGTTTGTTTAGCCAACAGTGTTGACGCCCACCCACAGGTGCCAAAGGTATAGTGAATACTGTGCCAGCTGTTTGCAAGCTACAGCAGCCCCTGCATAGCCTGGCTTCACCCTGCTTAACTGCCTGATCTCACAGGAAGGGAGGAAGTGGTTGAGTTACCCAGCAGCAAATTTGAGGTTTATAAAAGGAGAAAGCTGTAAAAAAAAAAAATAAAAAAAATTTCAAGTGCAGTTTCCTTAAACTCAGCGGCTAGCTGGGGTAAGGTGTTCTGTCCTAATATGTAATTCATTGTCATTAGTCAGCATTACACACAGGAACGGGCAAAAGAAAAACAAAACAGTAAAACAGTTTTAAGTGCTCTGATTCAGTGGCGTACTTGGGCACAGCGACAAAAGGCATGTGCTCCAATTTCGTGGAAGCTTGATTGCCCTGTAAATCTGGATTCATTACTCTATTAATCTGTTGTTGTTATCTGTGTCACATCAGGGAGCCATCCGCAGCGACCACAAGCAGGTAACACGTGCTCGCTCTGAAAATCTAGAGAATGTTGCTCATAGAGAAGAAAAGCTCATACAAAAGTTTACCTGCAGGGGGGAATACTTTTGCATGTCTGTTGAGAACATAAGGCTGCAGTTGACTTGAGATGTGAAATCAGTTAGGCATGTCTAGCATTTGGATTCGATGAAGGCCCACCTTAGCACGGTCCTGTCTTCGCCAAGAAGTAATGGGGAGAGCGGGGGGGTAAGGTACAGAGAACTGGCAGCTTTGCCTGGCTCACTATTGCCGGTACAACGAAGCTCAGTTCACACTCAGCTGTGGCATATTTGGAAAACTTCAAGCAAAGCGGCGAGGAAGGAGGAAAAAAAAGCTTTTAAATCAGTTCCACTCTCCAGTAAATTACAACCCTGCATTTTTAATTTCCTCTCTCCATACAATGTTATTCATTGGCATCCAAGCCAAACATGGGCCCCTGCAGCTCTGTGGGACAAACTGTCCTCTCATGCAGTCGCTACCTGTCAGGAGCATAGAGGCGTGACTGAAAAAATGCATTCCTGGATGTAGAGCTGAGAGGTGTGTGAGGTGGTAGGGGAAAAAGTGGAAGAAAAAAAAAAAACAAATAGCGAGCAGACCGCTGAGTGGAGATCTAATCTCGAAAAATGGTTACGCGCCCGTGTTAACATCGTAAGTGGTTTAAGATAGACTAAATCTGATCAGTGATAGGAGTCACCGGCAATTCTCTTATTGTAACACTGGCACTTGAGGTTCAAATTAAATACAAGTCCTATAAAGCATATTAAAGATGCAAACAGCTGCCATGTTAAATCCTGAATTCGTGGACTTTGCACACTGATGCTTCATGGCAATAATAGCCCAATTACACGCCAAGAAGAAAATGTGCATACCAAAACATGCATACTCCATGCTTCAGGAAACTCTCTAAGCTTCTCCAAACACAAGAAAGAGACAGACTTGGTTTCTGGAATAACAATAAGAGTCTGTTACTGTAACAGCAAAGCCTCATTTGTTAGCATTATGTATCTAAATACCATCTAAAAACCATGGCTCATTCTGATTAAGCAGGATCTTGTAACAGTGTAGCATTTCAAATAGCAAGTATAGGTCCCGTTAATGTATATGTCCTGTTTGGACTTGAGCAAACCAAGCAGTAAAGTTTCGTGCCGCACCGAGTTTAAAGAGAGCTTTCTTTGACTTTGATCGAGGGACTCGTACATTGGGATTACAGTGGAACAATATCATTGAAAAAGGTGTTTTCCTTTTCCCTCTATCTGTTTTTGTCATCAGGTGTGGATACTGCAGGACCATTTGACAGAGATGTTGAACAGGTTTCAAGCATGAAAGAGGATAAGAGAGCTCATTAAGAGCACAGACTAACTTTAACCAAGGTTCTGCTAATTCAGCTCTTTCTACAAAAGGCGATAAGATCAGGCACCTGGCTTTTGCTTAGACAGGCTTTGCATGTCTATGTAATCCAAAGAGACAGCATGGGCAGGACTCGAGCTTCTCGTTAGAATATCCCAGAACACAACAACATAATCGTGTCATTAGCCTTGGGCCATTCTGCCACATTGTTATTGCGGGTGGGAGACACTGGATTTGATTTCAGCAGACTTAGCTGACCTCTGCCTCACAGCCCACCAGAACAGGGGAACTACAGCAAGCTGTCCTCCACTCTGGCACTAAGCCTAGCCAAACATTTTAACTTTCATAGACAAAAACAAAACCGTTTCACCCTTCTTTCCCTCATTTCTTCCAGTTGTAAAAAGTTTTTTTTATAAAGCTTTATGGAGACACGTTTCTACTGACTTTTTTGGTCTCGCAAATTTGTGCTGCTGCTGCAAAATTCAAGCAAAATTCATGCGCCCTGATCCTCTGTTGATTATTTTGCTTTTTGTCTTTTTCTTCACTCCTTAATGTGTTATTCATCCTGTTCCGTGTGTCTCCAGGCACACTTCAGAAATGGATATAAAATAAACAGCCGTGTTTTCGCCCCATCACTAGCCCTTGACTGCATATACCTGTAACAATAAACAGCTGGGTTTCTGGGCTTGTTTATACTCATCTCTAAGCGTTTGAGGACAGAACCACAACAGGAACTAGACTGTGTATATGGATTTGCTAGGCAGACGCCCACTGTGAAGCGCAGGGTTGGTGGATGTTACTAGACCATGATAGAGCGGAGGCTGCTTGTAGGTAGTGTGCATTCTGTCTGGCAGGGCTGAGGTTTACTTTGGAGTGACACCAACCATCTGCATGCTATAAGGACTAAATTGCCAGCTTGATGTCCAGCATGCAAGACAAAAACTTTCTACATATATGAGGAGGGTGTGTGTATCTGTGTGACTTTTTGTATTTGTGGGTGTAAGGGTGTAAAACAGAACCAGACAGAGACGGTACAAAGATAGAGAACAGACAGCCAGTAATAGGTAAAAAGAAGCATTCAGTAGCAATTATGGAAGACTAAGGTCATTTCCATTTTATTGCCTCGTTTTCAATAAAGAAGTGTGTCATCAAGATTTAATATCGAGCACAATCACATAATTGGTTTGTTTTCTTAGGGACAATTTTTAACAGATGGCCAATATGCAGTCATGTAAATGTGCACAGGCTCTTTAACTCTTTCGCTGTTTCATATGTACACGCACGTTTTTTCATGATAAGAAACATATTTAAATTTGTAGTTGAAATAAATACATTTCAGAATAAAATCTTGGAAACTACTGAATATTTTAGGGTTTGTAGAGAAAAATTTACAAGGTAATCCCCTAAACCGACACCCCACTGGGCACGTGCACGGGGTATTGTTTTTCCAGCACTGTTAAGTTTGCCTATGTATCTTATTAGCCTACTGTTCCCATTAATTGTTTTTGTAAATGTAAAATATTTATTTTACTAAAAAAGATGTTAAAGGGGAATAATAGATCAGGTAAATGTCACAACTTCATACTAAAGGTATTCTCATGTGGAAAATTAAGTACACTCCTTTTGCTCTCTGTTGGCTGTTGCTGCTGGTTTGTCAGCAAGTGTGAGCACATCTATAAAAGCAGAAGTGTTGGCTATTTCCTGATCTGGAGCATTCAAGGGTGTGTTAACACAATGACATGATCTTCCCAGAGGTGGACAGCTGCAAATCTCCCACAAAGTGGCAGAAAAAGAAGAGAATCGAGGTGTTAGTCCAGACAGCTACCTGACTGAAACACCGCGATGGGACTTAAAGAGAGCTGTGTATAAATGAACTTCGATGGACTGAAGCAACTCAAAATACTACTTTAAGATAAAAAGTTGAATATTGATATTTCTAAAACTGATTCTCAAGTATGATTTCAGTAACTAACCAACACAAGGCAGCTGTGGGTTTGACTGTTTAACTGATTTTAATCTCCATATTTCAACTTTTTCTCAAAATGTTATTTTGACCTTATGTGACCCTTATACTCCATTGTAGAGATGTATAAAGTCACACAGAAAACAACTGCTTGATAAAGTGCAAAGCTACTGAATCGGGGGGCTCTACTTGGTTTTTCACAAGATTGCACTGAGTGAAAAGTTTCTTTTTCACCTGACTGAACCTGTTTAGTTAAAGACCGTCCTCTTATGTTCACTGCTGAAGAAGGACCGAAGCAATCACTGATGTATTTACGGTAAATGAGGGGAATTTTTGATTCAGTGCTTTTCAGCAGGTATAAATATGTATTATTTTCTCTTCATGCAGGAAGTGAGAAAAAAACACAACCCTGCTGTTTTGTCTGAGGCACCACACGACCCATTTTGTTAGTGGGTGGATAGTATTACAGAAATAAGTGCAATGTTAAATTGTAACTGTTTCGTGTGCCAATGGGACAAGTCTGTCATTTAAAAGAGGACGCTCAGGGACAGCTCATTTACTCTCTGCAGCTTCCGTAAACTAAACTGAATCTTTTACTGTTTTTAACTTCACTGTTTTAAATTTAAGGCCGACTCACATCGGTGCCGCTTCCAGATACAGCAGGCCGAGTTCTGTGTTGTTCTTAGTTAGAAGACTGCACGCTATCTGCTTACCACCAAGCAGCTGAAAATCAAATTAAGGCCACAGGCTGGTAAACTTACAAACTAAACAATCAGATGCTTTTCCTCGGAAGCCCAAGTCAGAGTACGAGATTTTTTAAAGTGCTGATCGCAACTTGATTTCTTTAGAACTGATCAAAGAATTTAGTTTTCCAGTTTGTTTGTTTTCTTGTGTAACACTTGATGCTTTTGCCAAATTAGAATTATGATTTCAGTTTATTATAAATGCCCATGTTATTTATTATGAATGTAGTTAGTACATTTATGATGTTTAACTTCTCACAGAAAAGCAAATTAACCCTTTACTTTCTCACCTCACTTAAGCTTAAAGGTTCTTTTTTACTCCTAACAGAAATAGTGACTTAGTTTATACTGTTATATAGATCAATATTGACTGAAAAAATTATTGTGATGAAGACTTTTTTTCCATCACCCAGCTGTAAATTACAGCACTGGAATCATTAGGGAAAAAAATGGATTTCCTAGCTGGAAAATTCATATGAAGCCTTCTCGAGTAGGAACACCAATTTGGAAAGCTGGCAACAAGTTTTGTACATAACTTGCTGGATTCGGCATGCAACATAAACAGAAATGTAGCACAGAAAAGAAACATGTCAGAGTAATAAACTTTTGATTGATGCCTGAAATTTGCTTCTTTCAGATTTTTGCCAACATTTTAAACATTATTTGCTGTCCATAATGAGTGGACATCCCAGATTAGTTAGATGCATTTTTTTTTTTTTTTTTTTTTTTTGGTGGTTT
>VUQR01014046.1:7125-20900 GCA_015108515.1 Hemichromis elongatus | reverse complement strand
CCTTTCTTCTTTGCACCTCCAGATGACTCAATAGAAGCACACAGAGAGTGACAACTCTCCTGCGGGGTCAACTCACCCCCTCAGGTTACAGTATTAAATATTTACACCGTACCTTTGCATAATTCACCATGTCAACATGCCAAGGAAATGACTTGGAGAAAAAGAGGGGTGAACGCTTTGAATTTGAGGACAAGAGCTCCAGAGCATTTTAAACAAACTCCTCTTCAGGCGCAGTGAAGCTGAAGGCGGTTTTCTGTGCATGATGCAAGTGAGTCCCTGCAAGACTCTGCAGGGATCAAACAGGGTTGCTAATTCAATAAAACAGATATGAAAGAAGTATTCAGGGCTTTAAGCTGGCTGCCTGCTCCCTGTGTCTACCACGGCCTGATGGGTGTATCCCAATCTGAGTGACCCGCCAGGCTCTTTTTCTCTGCCAGGAATGTTTCAGGCGCATCTCGAAATTGTTTAAAACACTGTCGTTTGCTCTGGTGCTAGCGTAACGCTTCTTCTTCTGTCATGTGATCTCTCTGCAAAAGGAAAAAAAAAATTCCAGAGCGGCTACTGAAGCCCAGCGCACATGGCGGCCCTCTCTAACAGATGTTTTTCGTTTGTGCTGCTGCAGTCTCTCGGTATAGAGGCACAGAGCCAGAGAGGTGATTCATGATGCGAGCCTTTTCCTTGTTACAGTCAGCAGACTGAGAGACGGCTCCAGGTTGAGAATAAACACAAGCCCTGCTCTGTTTTGGTAGATTTCCTATTGTTACGAAATGATAAAGCTGTAGAAGAAGACATGACAGACTGCACAGATTGTGTGCTTTAATATGTGATTTTGTATATTGGAGCAGGGGGATTGGTTCTGATGCTTTCTCCTCCACACTCACCATGCGGCTCATTTTCATTCTAAATGGAAAGCCGGTATCACACTGAACGCTCCTGCAAGCCTGGAGTCATTCACGTCTGCAGCTAAATGTGCTTCAAAGTGGGAAATGAGGTCACATTTTGGCATTAATGGACAGCGGTGAAGGTGCGCGCTCCCCTGGTTTGATGCTCCATTTAATCATGGCAGGAAGAAGGGAGGCAAACACTTCACAGCTCACCTGCCTGACCTGATTACACCTCTCCACCTCTCCTCTCCAGCATGATCAGAGGTGACACAGCATCACAGAGTGTGACTTTGGGTGTGTTTCCCCTGCAAACGTTTTCAGCTTCTTTTTTTTTTTCCTGTTCTTTTTTTAAGTTACAAATCAGTGTGTTGGGCCTGTGTGACAGAAAGGAATGAGGAATAACACAGAATCCAGATCTGAATACTAGGAAAAGGGTTTTCTCTGCTACAGCCTGGCAGCATGCTCTAAAGCCTTGAGTTATGTAATAGTGAGAACAGTGAGCTGCAGGCCTGAATGCACATCTTTCTATTCCAGCAAAGCCATCCACCCCGTCTATTCTTTCTCTTCCTATCAGGCGAGATAACACACTATTTTGCATCAGGTCTCAGGCTGAAATAGGTGCACTTTAGGGGCAACAGGTGCAATTATTTTTTTCCCTTTCCCCTGCGCATATTAATGGATCTGGAGGTCTGAGGAGATTTTCAAAGCTTTCAAACATTAATAAGTGAATTTATGATGGATTGCATGCATCCTTGGCTCTATAAAAAAATGCATCCCTGCTCAGAGATGGTGCATTTCCCCCCATTGGTATCATTCTTTATCAAATAACAACAACAACAACAACAATAATAATACAGTTTATGTGGCTGTAATTATCCATCCATCCTCAGTAGGCTAACAACGTGGCCTTACCTCCTCCAGCACATTCACTGTATTTCTGCAGCTCTGCATTCGGGTGGTGAAGCTGGATGTTGTCGGGGAATTGTAATCCTCTGTTGTCTCCGAGAGAAACTCGGACACCGATATTTGATCCGGCATCCTTTAACTGTGAGGGGGTAAATGCCCACAGGAGGGTTGGCGATGAATGCTCAGAAAGACAAAACCATGTAAGATTTAAAAATAGATAAAAAGCACGATGGTTGGACTGTACTGCCGTTGGAAAGGCTAAGCCGATTTTTTTCCCCTGCAAAACTGCGTTAAACTATCGAGATGATTAAGACGTGTCTTCTTCTCCTGTGACTTCTCAAATGACTTCACTGTTCCCCAAGGGCCACGGCAGGAGGGAATTTACCAAATATCTGCAGGCTGGGTCCCCCACTCGGTGTTTATTTTCCGCGAGAAGATGTCTAAAAGCGACACATTTATAAATAGTGTCACTCTGCGTCTAACTAAACCACGGAGGGAAAAGCGGCGTAAAGAATAGCGGATGCCCTCATTATGCTCTACAGATGTGCAAAAAGCCGCTTGTCGTCAAAACCGCGCGACGCTACCAGGCTCGGTTTAAATTTTATCATAGTCCACGGTCTGCCGAGGTCGTCTGGTACTTTGGTCCCGTTTTCTTCTGCCGTAGTTAAAGGATTTTTTAACGCTAAACGCTGCCGCAGACACATTCACTGCCACTCTCTCCTGCGCTCGGAGCTGCTCAGAAGGCGAGGTCAAGCTAGCGTTGAGATAAAGCACGACCTCCGGGCAGCGTTTTCAATATAAAACACTAGCTAACGCTTTTACATTACGTAAATACATTTTTAATGAATGGAAAAGGCTATATATAAACGGCGGTAAGTTTAAAATATCCAAATATGCCTTTAAGAGATAGATATCCTCAAAAATAACATTTATCACCCATTGTTGTTCAGATTGTTGTCAGTAGAGCTGAAGATAGGTTGATTTTTCTATCGTGAATTGTCACTGAACTAATATAAAATGTATCATACCTGCTAGTAACCATTTATAGAGGAAAAATATGTTCGTGTCACATGATTTTTATAGTTTTATTTTGAAATTAAATGCCACAATTTCCGTTTTTGTGTCCATAAACGTAACCTTTTAGAACTATCTCTCCCGCCCACCTCGCCTGGTTGACTAGGACGGGGGTTGCTGTACGCATGCGTGATCTGGACTCAGTAACTGCAGAATGATCCATCGGTGCAGCTGAAGGCCTGAAAGGGAAAATAAAGATGTTCAGAAAAACAAGAGTACTTTTTTATTTTGTGGGATATTTTTTTATTCCTGGGTAATATTTTGAGGACTAGAAACCTATTTAAACACTGTAGGTTGACCTAGCTTAGTACCAGCTAATATGTCATTGCATTAGTTTCCCTAATGCTAATATTGCTCTGTTGTCCTTGTTCTCGATTTTCCTAACATTACCAGTGTTACAATTGTTCTTCAGGGAAATATGTGTCAGTTTGAAGGTCATTAGTTTCAATATAAAGGTAGATTAATGTAATAGAGCCTAGTAGACATTTTGCTATTATTTCTATCTGCATAATTCTTGAGGCAATGACACTGATTCTCAGCCATCCCAGGATGAGTAAATAGCCCCACCGGGTAGAGGACCGCGGGGTCGGGGGGGAGGGGGAGAGGTGCTCTGTTCCAGAGGACTGTAACTGGACATAAAACACATCTACATATAAGCTTTATAACACTTTACATGTCATAATGAAAAGGATAGAGTATAGTCTATTAACTCAATCCAGTTTTTAGTTACAAATATTGACTTTCACTTCCTTTTCAAAACTGCATAACTCTACTCCATGAAAGTACCAGTATATGCAACACAGGGCATATTAAAGCATAAGCAGAAGTACAGATTACGTCGATCTTGTTTTTCCCCCCAAAGTTTCAGTCGGGAAAGCCCTCCTTAGTCTCTGGTGTACAAACCCAAACACGAAGCGCCACCTTGTGGGCATAAACAATTATAAAATGAATAAACAAATATGTCAATATTTACTACATGATTGAAAACTAGTAAGATGAAGCTTGTAGAGTGAGATTGTTTATTAACAAAAATCTATTCCAAAGTCTCATCTCTCTAAAAAGAAAATGGCAGCAAAGTAAAAGTAAAGTTTTATCTGAACAAACCATAAGACTTCTGGAAAGCTGTCCTTGAAACAGACAAGACCAAAGTGGAGATATAATATTTACATATTTACATGCACAGCACCACGTTTGGAGAAGACCAAACACGGTGATGGTGGGGTGATGATTTGGTTTGTTTTAGAGCCACAGGATCTCGGTACCTTACAGTTATTGAGTCAACCATGATCTCCTCTGTATATTCTAGAGTCAAATGTAAGCCCATCTGTCCAAAAGCTCAAACTTAATGACAATGATCTCAAACACAACAGCAAATCCCAAACAGAATGTCTAAAAAAGAAAAAAAATCAAGGTGTTGCAATGGTGCAATCAAAGTCTAGACCTCAACCCAATTGAAGTACATCTTAGGAGACCAGTGCATATACGACTTCCTGCACACTTCAGTGAACAAATCTTGTTAAGAGGAGTGGGTACATAGATAGATTTATCTCCATAAAGATGCGAAAGACTAATGTAATCATACAGACAACAATTACTTCCAGTTGCTGCTACAAAAATTTATTTATTTTTTAACCACGACTGTCTTATTTTTTACTTTGGAGTAATCCCTCCGTTTATTTCTTGTTGTGTGTTCTATGCTGTACTAATATCAATTGAATACGTTTATTTTGCTTTTATTTTATAAACCGGAAGTTCCGGTTATGACTTCTGCACTAACCATTAGCTAACTAGCTAGCTTATATTAATAGGGTGCGAGGCAGGCAAGCGCCGATTACTGTCGCTTTTAAGGGGTTTCGGATCAGTTTTAAGAACCAGAAGACAGGGAACAGCGTGGAAACAGTCGCAGAGGGCCTGGAAACGCGTGTCATTTCTCTTAAACCTGCCCTTTGTCGTTATACGTGCTGTGGAATAAGCAACAAGCAGTGTTCAGACTGAATGGCCGAGGGCTTCTCAGGTAACTAATGTGCAATTTTAATAACACTGAGTCACAGGAACCCGAAGCAGCCTAAACCGACTCTTAAATCCACTCTGAAGTACTGACTTTAGCAGCTTCACTAACAGTTACACACTCTCTTGCTAGTTGTGTTAGCTGGATGACATTAAGCAGCCTAAACATAAACTTTTAGCTGACGCAGTTTTCTGTTCACTTGCTCGGGATTGCTAATGTTAGCCTAGCATTTCTGAGTGATCGTGCAGGTCGTAGCTGCGGTAACGACACGTGACAACCAGGAAACTTTGAACGGCAACAGCACGCCAGATGATGGTCCGCGTTACTTGCTATCCATAAAAAAGAGACCTATCATTCTCATTCCAGACTCCATATTTTCATTACTTGTACATATACTGACCATAAGATTTTAAATTGGACATAAGAACAGCTCATCCCCATATAGTTAAGGCACAGAGTCAATGTTACCCTACTCAAAAGAATTCTGCATTTTTCACCTTATTTTTGGTCATTTGGCAAACCGAAATGTACTTTAAGGTTTTGTAAGCAAAATGGTATTGGAAAAAACGTAAAGTAGTCCGGATGATTTTCCAGTCGCGGATGCAAACATTTTTTTATATGCAGGAAAAAAATATTTGCCTATAACATAATTTTCTCACTGCAGCTATTGCACTCTTTTTTTTGTCCTGTGTAATTTAAAATGTCATCTCGGAAGTAAATTGATCACAACGATCCCAGACATCCCTGCAAAATAAGAGTAAATGATGTTGTCCTGCCAAGTTTAAGTGTTGGCTCTGTTTTCTTATTGCAGACCCACCTGACCTCAATCCAAATGGGATGCAAGATCAAACATCACATCAGTGCAAACCCAGAAGAGGTCGACCCAGACACAACAATGACAGACACCTGAGTAACAATAGTAATGGTACCTGTCATCAGTATGGACACTTTAATCAGGGCCCTAATCCCAATTTTAGCCATAATTCAAATTATGCAGATCATCATCGTCCTCCTTACCAAGGAGAAGACGAAGGCAGAAGGCGAGGCAGAGGAAGAGGAAGGAGAGAAGGGAACAGAGGAGGTTCTGTGCCGTGGCGGCAAAGACCTGGAGGTGACCCTTACGGTGGCAGCAACAGATACACGAGTGGCTTCCATACTTTTGCACATCCCATGGGTGGTGCTGACGGACCCAACTGGCGGCGAGAAAGTGCAAACAGGGATACGGAACAAACTAATGAAGACCAGGATGCCCAGGCTAAAAAACCAAGGAAGTTTAGTCAGGAGCAGCGAAAGGGAGAACAGAATGACAGTTTGAAGGAGAACAACACCACAGTGGAGGATCAGAGGCAGAGCGAAGACTCAGAGTCCCAACATGGTAATAGTCAGAGGAAACACGCTGACTCAAAGCGACGGCAAGGACCAATCAAACCACCCAAACAGCCATCTCAAGAGGAACCAGACTCAGAGAAGGGAACCAGTGGCCAAGATGACTCTGATCAGGGGCGAGCATCTAAGGATCCTGCAGCCAAAGGTGGAAGAGGCTCAGGAAGAAATGCTCCCCTTCAGACCAGAGGTGGGAGAAGAGCAAACTATCAAAACTACAAACCTGGTCAGAGAAGCTGGAACAAGATGCCAAAGAGCAAAGAGACGCAGACAGGTTCGACTCTTTCTTCTGGCGATCAAATTCCCCAACTTATTTTATGTTTCTATCAACATTTTAAATTTTTATATAACTACAGATTATTCCGACACAAAATATTAAATCAGAATTTATCGATTTTTTGTTTTTTTTAGGAAACTTGGCTTCCTAACAAACTAACCAAAGTTAATTCAAATTTCCCCCTTTTGCTGTTAAGTAACTCATATACACATTGTTTGCAGAAAACGTTCCTTTATTGGTTGTTTTTGAAGTTTTTTGTCTGTTTTTAGTAGCTCTAGTTTTGTTTTAATATTGGGCCTACAACCAATGTTTGATATTATGTTTTATTGATTATTTTGTATGAAAAACGCAAGAAAATAAATGCAAAAATGCAAATGAAGCTCAAAAAAACCCAAGCCCATGTCTTTAGAGTGCCTACTTAGTTTAAAAATCTTTCAATGTTTGGTTGGAAGCAACCTGAATTATTGATGAGTTTGTGAGTGAACTGAAGGACATACGAGCAGAAAGTTTTGGATAAAGCTCTGTGGGTGGAAACAGTATTTGTTGCTGTCCTCTGAACCTCTGATCTCTTCCTCCGTAGGGTGTCTGATTGAACAGCTGTCGGAGGAGAAATACGAGTGCATGGTGTGCTGTGACGTGATCCGAGTCATGGCGCCGGTGTGGAGCTGCCAGAGCTGCTTCCACGTCTTCCACCTCAACTGCATCAAGAAATGGGCTCGATCGCCGGCCTCGCAGGCAGACGGTGCGGCGTGTGAACACAGTGTTTACTCTGTGTGTGTGCATTTTAGTGCAGTCTGTGTACTCAGCATAACAAGCTGCGAACAGTGTTCAGGGATGGTCGCTGTGATGCTATTACAGTGAAATTCCTGCTGCTTCTGCAGTGCTTTGTGTTACATTGCAAATGGAAAGGCCAAGTGGATTTTTTGTTATTGTTTTTATTATGAATCTGCTCTCTACAATACAATGCGTCACCTTGTGTCCTTTATCATAGGAAAAATATAGAAAAAATGTTTTAAGCTACATTTAAGGCTATGTGTTTTTTTTTTTTTTATTTTGTATTTTTTTGCTTTAGTGATACGGATGACTGTACTGGGAAAGCACATCCTCCCAGAGGGTGAACCTTTCATTCGGCAATATGCAGAAAGAAAAAATGGATGCATGTACGTTAAAGTTTAACTTTTTTGTAACAGATTCAGCTGAAGGTTGGCGTTGTCCGGCCTGCCAGAATGTGTCAATGAAACACCCGACCTCCTACACCTGCTTCTGTGGTGAGTATTTGTTTAATTTAAGCACAGATATACGTCACTGCTGAGAAATGGTGATGATCTTGCTCTCAAGTTAAATGATTTAATGATTCTCCCACTGACTACTTCCAAAAGCTTCGTTACATTAAGTTTGCCACAGAGAGTGATGGGAAGAGTTGTTCCTTTTGTTTCATTGGCAGGTAAAGTGACAAACCCTGAGTGGCAGCGTACTGAGATTCCCCACAGCTGCGGTGACATGTGTGGGAAGAAGAGGAGCGGAGTGGACTGCAACCACCCCTGCAATATGTGAGCCTTTAAAATACAAGAAAGCTACTTCTAGCTTCAAATTATGTTGTTATGAGACAGCAGGGCTTCAGAAGTTCATCGAAACCTGCATTTCTTTGAGTTAAGCCGTGAAACTGTTTTTATTTGATGCAATTTTTAGCTCTACCTGACGTTACACTGTGGGAACATAAGCGGTTATATTTTAAGAGACAGATTGCACATATGGGAGATATTTTATTTGAAGTTCACCCCAAACACTCCCTTTGTGGTCATATGTCTAAAAATATTCTTACTGGCCCCGAGCTTGTTGATTCATTGCCAATAAATGTATTTTATCTGCATTTGGGGATGGGGTCCCTGGTAGTGAATGTTAAATAAAAGTGGATCCAATAGCAGACAGATTTCATAGATGACTATGATAGATGACTTCTTCAACTAGTAAGTCTCACTTTGCTGCCATGTTGTTAATGCTTGTGGACATTTATTTTGAAGGGTTTATCTAAATTAATGGGGACTGAGCCATATTTTAAAATATGATTTATTACTTAGACTAAGGAATTTACAAGCCTGGTAAGAACCGTGTCTTACTAGGTTTAGTTTAGCACACCTGGTGTTCACATTGTTAATACTTAAAAACAACAGGTTAAAGTGTTCTTTGTGTCTCCTTAGCTTATGCCACCCTGGACCTTGTCCTCAGTGTCCTGCCTTTGTAACGAAATCCTGCATCTGCGGGAAGACGAGGTACTCGACCTATGATCGCGGTGCATCTCTGGCTTTTTATCCTTTTGGATTTTACTTTGAATATTTCTTAATTTTAATTAAATCTTGTCCCTCAAGTCAACCAGTTCGCTGTGGTCAGGCCACGGTGCTCCAGTGTGACAAAGTGTGTGCCGCTGTACTCAACTGTGCTGAGCACACCTGTGTGCAGGTGTGCCACAGCGGGACCTGTCAGCCGTGCCAGCTGCAAGTTAAGCAGGGTGAGTCTTACTTTGGTGCAGATGAATAACCGAATTTAGCTTATGGAACAGTTTCAATGTAATCAACTTTTTTTCTGTTTTTTTTATGGGCAGTTTGCTTTTGTGGCGTGACCTGTCGGGAAGTCCCGTGTGGCACAGATAAAGCAGGATTTGATGGTTCGGGACATTTCTCCTGTGGAAAAATATGTGGGAAGTAAGTGCGACTGTGCAGCACTAATTCTGCCCATCTAAAGCTTTTATTTTGCTCTCATCACAGCCGCGTGTATGTAACTGATTTTATTTTTCCAGGATGCTCAACTGTGAAGCCCACCAGTGTCAGCAGGTGTGCCATCGCGGCCCGTGCAAGCCATGCCCGCGCTCACCAAGCCTGGTGAATACGTGTCCCTGCAGTCAGACGCCGCTGACCAAACTCCTGGAGCTGGGCTACGCTGAGCGACGGAGCTGCTCCGATCCCATCCCCTCCTGCGGGAAGACATGCAACAAACCCCTGGCCTGCGGCTCGAGCGGTGAGCAAAAGTGCTGTTCTGTCATGTCAAAATACTCATCGCATCAGTTAGAATTAGGAAATTGTTCTAGCCTCATAAAGATTTCAAAAACAGGATCGGAACATGTGTGACAGGTGAAGCTGTTCAACAATATGTGCTGTGGGGGGGAGAAAACAAAGGTTCTTTTCTGTCATCTGTTAAAAGTAATATTGATATAATGATGATAAAGCTTTTAAAATTCAGAAGAAAGCCAGAGGAAGTTCAATGAGAACGCCTCAAACATTATGTCACTAAAGCTGAATGACTTCCTTGATCTTTCCCCTGTAAAACATCTTGTTTTTTTTTCTTGTTTTTTATCTTCAACTGGCTTTTGTTTTGTTTTTACAAAAAGCAACTGCTTTCTACTCTTTGTTGTGGTTGTGCAAACAGGATGTCCATCATGTTAGGCCCGTTTTGTTCTTGCAGCCTGACATGAGATAATGAACTTGTGCTATTTCAGACATCATCCATCTGTGCGAGAAGCTGTGCCACGAGGGCATCTGTGGGCCCTGCTCTCTGACCTCAACTATCAGGTGCAGATGTGGCTCCAAGACTAAGGTTTGCAGAAATATCAGCAGATGTGTGTTTTCTCAGTCCCATTTTTTTTATTTTGAAGACAATGAAGATTTGAAAGATTTCTCCTTTACTTTCTAGGATGTCCCATGTGAAAAAATCCAAAAAGAAGGTGAGGTTTTAACAAATATGAGTTTAGCTAACCCTAAGCTACCGTCTTGTGTTTAAATCGGGACTTTTGTCTTACCAGAGGAGCTCGTCTTCACCTGTGAGAAGCGTTGCAACAAGAAGCGCTCCTGCGGGCGACACAAGTGTGGTGAACTTTGTTGTGTGGTGAGTGTTCAATGAATCTGGGTCAGCGTTTGTCTTTATGCTCTCTGTTCTCAAACACACACACATTTTTTTTTTCCCTCTTTCCCTGATTGGCTCGAACCCTGACATTTTTGTCTCACCCGAACCCAACCCAACTAACCATTGTTATTTTCTGTTTGTTTGAGTTAAACATAATAGCCATTATCTTAATGAAATGCACCAAAATCAGTGTGTATGTGACACACGTGGCTGGTTTAAATGAGATGGTCAGCGAAATCCCCATCTTGTCCTAAGTCACTGCCACTCCCAGCTCTCCTTACATCAGTAACAGAGGTGTGTATGTGACACAGAATCATTGTAAACCAGCAGGATAATGTGACAGGTGCAGTAGGGATGTTACTGATATGTTAGTCTGACTTTGTGCCATCTATAGAAACATGGTTTTTCTAAGTGGTGGGCAAACCATACCACCGTAAGAGTTATTTTTAAATGGCTCTAGACTCAAAGAAACCTGCACGGAGCTGAAAACATATTTTAGCTTTAACGTGAGTACTTACTTAACCTATTTGTAATGTTTGCTGTATTCAACGTAATTTTTTTTTACCTGCTATAACAAAATCACCCTGACCAAACTTTGAGAAAAATGTCTTCTCTTGTCTTCTATATGTCTTCTATGGCAATGTTGGTTTAACTGAGTATAAATTAGCCAATTACCGTTATTAGTAATTGTAATTTTTTTTTTTTTTTTTACCACATGTGACTGCTGAACAGGCGTGTGGCCCATTTTGATCTTAAGTGGGCCAGAACAGTGAAACCTCCTTTTTGTCAGTGTAAAGAACTTTAACTATAAATTTAATCTTAATATAAGAAAAATAATTTCTTATATTTAAAAAAGTGTAAATGCTGCAAAACGGGCCAGATTTGAGTCATAGGCAGGCCAATTCTGATTTCGGGGACCTAATGTTTGACACTTCTGCACTAGAGAGTCATTAAACGTATATTAATGTCACACTGACTGCAATCATCAGCTGATTACAGCCAGTCTGTATTTGATTTAAGCATAATTTAGATTTTTATTTAACGATTTTTAATTAGGTTGAGGGTCTGGCAAAGGGAAAGCCAGAAGGACACATCGGAAAACATCTCGGCACACTCGCGACCTTAATATAATCATGGCAAGCACTACAGGAATGACTTGCAGTCTAATTGTCCAACAACATCCAGTTGGCAGACGAGCAGTGAGGAGAAACAACCAGAACAAACAGTAATAAAAGGAAATGGGTGGACATTAGTAAGAAGGAAAGAGCAGTGAGGATATGTTACCGGGTTGGGATACGTTTGAATTTGAAAGCTGACTTGCTTTGTAGCTCTTAATTACTTTGCATCATGCAGAAGTAAATCTACATTTAAATTTAAGCTTGCAGCAGCCTTCTGATAAGTGTGGGTTTTTGTTTTTTTGTTTTTTGGTGAAGCGTGTGATGTGATGTTAATGTTTTTGCCCGTGTGTTTTCAGAGCGTGGAGCACAAGTGCTCCATGATCTGCGGCTACAAGCTCAACTGTGGCCTCCACCGCTGCCAGGAGACTTGTCACCGTGGAAACTGTGAACCCTGCTGGCAGTCCAGTGAGTCGAGTTCATGAGCCAAGTCTCTGAAGTACCACACATTTATTCTGTCTCACTAATTTGAAGCTTTAGCTGTATTTTGCTTGGCATTAGGATGCCACGAGTGTGTCACGAGTCCCTCTGGGTTTTTAGGTTTTGATGAGCTGACGTGTCACTGCGGGCTCACGGTGCTGTACCCACCCATCCCCTGTGGAACAAAGCCACCCGAGTGCAAAAACGTGTGCACGAGACGGCACGAGTGTGACCACCCAGGTGAGATTTAGCTATAGCTGCTCATACCAGGGTTATTGTAGTTTAGTACTTCCCAGTTAGATTTGAAAATGTTCAGTTTTAGTTCAGTTTTCTTTAGTTTTAGTGACTCAGTCTCAGTAAACACGGCCACTGAAGACTCATCAGTATGTTTTAGGCTAGTTTTAGTTAAGATAACCTCAGTTCGGCTGTATCGAATAACTGTGAATATGCTCCTGACATTTGCCTCTGATTTAGTGTTTCACAACTGCCACAGTGAGGAGAAGTGTCCTCCCTGCACTTACCTCACACAAAAATGGTGCATGGGAAAGCACGAGGTAATGTCCCCTAGCCCACTGATGGCATGACTTGTTTCCTGTTTTTATTCTTGCGATTGAAGCAACACCTTTTTCTCTAATTCACAGCAACGCAGCAACATCCCGTGTCATCTCCAAGACATTTCTTGTGGCCTCATGTGTAATAAAACGCTGCCCTGCGAGACGCACCGCTGCAGACGCATCTGTCACCGGGGAGAGTGCCTGCCAGAAGGCGGCTGCCAGCAGCCCTGCGCGCTGCCTCGTCCAGACTGCGGCCACCCATGTTCTGCTCCCTGTCATAAAGGCAGCAGCTGCCCACGCACCACCTGTACTGCCAAGGTACAGCGCACTGCCACTGAGAACAGTTGGACTTCCAGTGGCTCAAAAGCAGGTTACAGAGTTTGTACAGATGTTCTCTGTCACATCAGGGCTTGAGGGTTTCAGCACATTTTCCCACCATCAAAAGTTCCTCCTCTCTCTAATAACTTATTTCCCTGTTGCAAATGTTTAGTGAATAAATTCAGTGTCACATCTGCTCAATAGTCCAGCTGTGAACTCGCTGTTTTTGCATGAAGGCTGCCAGCAGTTGAGGACATGTGCCGCGGTGCTGTGTAACTGTCATAAATGGTTAACTTGGAAGAAATAATAACAGGTCAGTGGCAGGCTTTAGACTCCAGAGGGAGGCCATTCACAGCTGCACGAATTCTTTGTGTGAACTGACGTGACCTTTCTTTTTTTCTTTTTTTTCTTTTTTTGCGTATTTGTGCGCTTACAGAAACGCTTCTTCCCCAGGGAGGAGTGCACATGTCGGCAGTTGTGGAATCTAATCCTTTGTGTTGTTCGCAGGTAGCAGTACAGTGTGAGTGCGGTCGTAGAAAGGAAACTGTCGCCTGCGCAGAAGCAGCCAATTCATACCAGAGGTCAGCTCTGCTCTCAGTGTTTTAGCTTTTTTGTGTGTGTGTGTGTTTTTTTTTTTTTATTCTTGACCTCATTTGCCGTTTCTCTTTTTGCCATCATATATATTCTGTTAAAGCTGTGAATGCTCATATTAAAAAATTAAATAAATAAAAAAACGTAGTCTTCAGGCTCCTGTAAGAGCTCATATTCTACGAGTTCAGACTGTTTGTGAGGAGCAGCCAATCAGAAGAAAGCTGGCTTAAAGTCAGAGCAGCATTAAAGAGCTTGTTTCAGACAGTGGATGAGCTGAGGGACGCCCAGTGT
>VUQR01014043.1:7993-18268 GCA_015108515.1 Hemichromis elongatus | reverse complement strand
GAATCCTCCCTTAGTTATGCTGCAATAGATGTAGGCTGCCGGGGGATTCCCATGATGCATTGAGTTTTCCTTTCCAGTCACCTTTCTCACTCACTGTGTTAACAGACCTCTCTGCATTGAATCATACCTGCTACTAATCTCTGTCTCTCTTCCACAGCATGTCTTTATCCTGTTCTTTTCTTCTCTCACCCCAACCGGTCACAGCAGATGGCCCCGCCCCTCCCTGAGCCTGGTTCTGCCGGAGGTTTCTTCCTGTTAAAAGGGAGTTTTTCCTTCCCATCGTCGCCAAAGTGCTTGCTCATAGGGGGTCATATGATTGTTGGGTTTTCTCTGTATGTACTATTGTACAATATAAAGCGCCTTGAGGTGACTGTTGTTGTGATCTGGCGCTATATAAATAAAATTGAATTGAATTGAAAATGTCTAGAAACACTTAAACAGTCAGAAATAGACATGGGTGGGAGAGTAGCTGTGGCTGTGGGTTTGGAAGATAAGTAGAGCTGGGTGTCATCTGCGTAGCAGTGAAATTGGATGTTATATTTATTAAAAATATTACATAGGTGTAGGTGATAGATTATGAAAAGTAAAGGGCCTGGGAACGAGCCTTGGGGTACACTGGAATTCACTGGAGTAGATTGTGATCTTTGAGTGAGTATCAAAAGCTGCTGTAAGGTCAAGGAAAATGAGGATGGTGGTGAGTCCAGAGTCAAGCTGTTTCTGTACTATGAAATGAACGGAAGCCAAACTGAAAACTGTTTGTACAAGTTATTTCCAGTGAGATATCTATGAACCTTTGCAGCCACTATTTTTTCCAGAATTTTGGCTAGGACAGGTAAATTTGAAATTGGCCTGAAATTATTAAAACTGAAAGGGTCTGACCCATTCTTTTTCAATATGGAGTTATCATTGCAGTTTTAAGATCAGTCTGTATGATATTAGCAATCAATGAGCCAAGAAAGGGGAGTGAAAGTTTAACAAGATTAGTGGGCAGTGGATCAAGTTTACATGATGATGACTTTAACTTAGTAATTATAGAAGAATTGAATTATTGTAGGATGTTCAAAACTGGATAGAGAAGATGGCAGTTGAGTAGGAGAAAAAAATGCAAGTAGAACAATTGACCATATCTCAAGAAGAGGGCAATTTTTGGTGGAGATTCACAATCTTGGTATAAAAAAAGTCCATAAATTTCTTAGCGATGTATGGCAAAGGTATCTGACAGTTTAACAATATTGTGTAATGTCAAAATAATTTGTGTGGGTGGAGTGTCCAGTTGCAATCAGTCATAAAACCTTAACAGATCATTTAGCATACGTTGACACAATCAATATGCTTGTGTTTTATGGGTAAATGTATACAGAATCAAATGTATGTATTGGTTTGTATTTTACTCATTTCAATTCTATATACGTAACCAGCAGTGTATTTCCTAAAACTAAAAGAGAAAATTGGACTTACTTACTAGAATGAGAATTATAGTTATTTTATCCATTTTACTCCACTGCCTTTACTAGCAGATCACTTTCATAGTAAAAGACTGAAAGTGGCTCTCAGGTTTAGTGAAGCTCTCATAAATGGAACCAGAGCAGAAACCATGGGAGAGGTTTCGACCGTTAAGTGGGTTTGAAATAGTCACATTTGAACTCTCACATTACCTCTTCAACAGCCTCTTCTCTTCCTGCTGTCCAGCAATAAAGGAGAATCCCTCCACACCAGAACCCTAAGGCCATAAGGCTGCTGCTTGAGACTGCCACACTGCTATTTTAAATCTTTTACATTGCATTGAAAATTTTGATAGATGTATTTTTCCTCTGGTCTAAACCTCATCTCTACTGTCTGCAAGCACATAGTGTGGACATTCAACCACAGCTTTATACTGTCATGCTTACAAAGCTGGAAAAAAAGAGATTACTGTTAGTTTGCATTTCATGATTACAAATAATGCCAAGCATGGTGCACGATGATCCATATATATTTTTATTTTTTTCTATACAATGGGTTTGGTCACATTCATATTACAGTGACATTTGAAAGTCTAATTAACATGTAATAAAAACACGTAAACACAACATAATTTGAAAATAGGTAAGTATCCCATTCAATATGTGTGGTGTGAGATTGCATACATGCACAAACGGCCTGTGAACCATCTGTTGAAGATTGTCCTAAAGCATCTCAATAGGATTTAAATCCAGACTTTAGCTAAGCTACCCCAAACCCTTAGTTTTTTGTTTGTTTGTTTGTTTTAGCCATTCAGAAGTGCACCTGCTGGTGTGTTTCGTATCATTGTTCTGCTGCATAACCCAATTGCACTTGCTCTTTGGGACAGGAAATGATGACTGGAAAATTCTCTGTGGCAGGGCGAGGTCGGCGGCGGGAAGGCGGACGCAGCTGTGCAGCATCGCAATCACGCCTCGCCAGCTTAAGAGCAGTGTAGGGTCCTGTTCTGGGGGGTTGTTGTAAGTGTGTTGTGCTGGCAGCTGGGACGCTGCAGCCGAGGTGCATTGTAACAGCAACCAAGTGAAATAAAAAGGAAATGTCACTAAATTGTGAATCATGGTTGCGTCGTGCCTCATTCTTGCCATATTCTCCTTCAGGAAAAAGGTAAAAAGCAGAATTCATGGTCCCATCAGTTGTAACAAGTTGTCCAGGCCCCGAAGAAGCAATGTGATGCAGACCATCACATTATAGTGTGACCAAACATGGTGGAGATATATCTCCACCATGTTTGGTGGTGCTGGTATGATGTCTCTTTGCCTGAAAGGCTGTAAAAGTTTAATACCAGATGTTGCAGGACTCAAACCTTTCAAAAGGTACTACTTTTGTGTTAGCAGTTCACAAAATATTTTCCCTAAAACCTTAGAGAAAATCATAGTCTCTTCATGTGATTATGTAATGACTATGGGCCTTAAGTGAGAAAAGTGAAATCTGCGATTCTTTAGATGTTGTTCTGGGTTCTTTTGTGACCTCCTGGATGAGTCGTTCATGCGCTCTTGCAGTAATTTTGGTTGGCCAGCTACTCCTGGGAAGGTTCACTACTATTCCAAGTTTGCTCCATTTGTGGATGATGGCTCTTACTGTGGCTGAAGTCTTTGTTGCTTTGCTGTTTCTTTAGTTTTTTTGCATGATTGTTGCCTTATGAGATCTTTTAGCCTGGTTCCCTTAGTCAGACAGTGTGTTTAAGTGATTTCTTCATTCGACAGGTCTAGCAGTAATCTCTTCTGGGTGTGGCTAGTGAAACTGAACGTTCCACATACTGTGGTTTGTCACAGTTAATCGATGATATAAAAATGTATCATATGCAAGGTTGATTACAGCCCATTCTAGTTGTTTTTTTTGTAATCTATGTGATGTATTAACATTTTATCTCTTGTTTTGTTTAAGCTTTTCTATTTGCTGTAAAAAGACACAACAAAGTTGTGGCTTAACAAGCTATTTGGTTAGTCAACTAATACTGTTACTACTTCCTTTTTGATTGTAAAATTAGCTTTTGTCAATTAAAAATAAATTACACAAGGTGATTTATTCTTAATGATTTACTGAGATGGGTTTTTAATGCACCAACCCTGGCTCTTTGCTTTCTAATTGGCTCGTCTGAGCTTGGATTCTATGGATGTTAGTTTACACATGATCCCCATTAGTGTCAGAAATGCTGCCCAGTTACTGTTTGAGCTAATTAGAAAGAAGTTGTGTTTGTATGTGTGTTGTGATCTTTCAGTGCATATGTGCATGAAATCGCAATGGATGCTGGTACAATAGTGTGTGCCCATTTACTCCAATGTGATCAGTTTTCCTGGACAACAAAGTTAGTTCAGTTATGTAGCCGGCTCTTCTGGGGCCTTATCTTGATTGGTTAGGGAGGACTGGGTGGGAGAGGCAATCTGTCGGTGAGGATCCACACGCGTGTTCAGCTGCTCTGTGTCTATAGGGAGCACAGACAGATCCACCTCAACCCCAGAGCTCTTCATGAACAGATGAGCGCTTATCTTTACCCTCCATGAAATCTGTTATTAAAAAGTCAAATAGTAGTTAATTGAAGATCTAAAGCGGAAGCATTTGCTGGAGCCAAGGAACGCTAAGGATAACTGGTTTAGGTGGGTGACCAGCTTTGGTCACAATTCTTTCAAATCATCCTTCCGTCATCTTAACAAAATTTTCTACGGAGTTTCTCGGAAGGAGTTCAGGTTCAATCCGCTCTTTTTAAAGCAGTGAAGCTGGAACAGCAGTGCAAAAAAGGAAGTACGGAGCTAAAGCAAGGATGAGTGAGAGGCCCTGCGATCCAGAGGGAAAGGCATGAGGGGGCAGGAAAGCCAAGAGACCGGACACCAATTGATTTCAATGTGAACACAGAGCCATGCCGGCTCCACTGCCAGCCTGGCACAAGAGGACCAAACTCCTGCTCACACTGCTCTTCATCATGTACAACCATCAGGTAAACGCTACATGCACACGCATTTGATGCTTTTCTAGGAAATTATAATCAGACAGACAAAGCAGTATTTATCACTGCGTGTGAGAGCTGCTTCTCACTTAATGTAAACTTATTCTATATTTGATTCAAATGATCGTTTTGCAGCACTATATAAATCAAAATAACAGTAACAGCTAACAGTTGACTGAGGAGACACATATAATGCAATGTGTGGCTGATTGTTTTCAGCCGACACACTGATATAATCCTTCTGGCTTTTATGTATTTTCTGCAGCGTTTATTTGCCTTTAGCAACACGCTCAACCAACTTACTATTCTGGAAATGATAATCTACATTTTTTTTATGTTGTTGTTGTTGAAAAAAACTAAAAGCAAAACTGACATCTGAGTCCTTGAACGTTTTTTTTTTTCTTTCTTTTTTTGGAGCCTGTGTTTGAGTTTAAAGGAGGTTTAAGCCCACGCGAGATAAGATAAAAGAGAGCTTTTCCTTATATTGCTCTGGATGGGTCTTTGACAGAGTCAAAATGCTCTGTATCAGCTGGCTTACATGGGAAATTCTGAGTGACACAGGTGGTTGCATAGTTCAGCTGTTGCTCTCATTTTCATGTGAAGTGTTCAACCAAGATAGGTGAGCTATATATCATCTATAAAAGACGGGGTTGGTAAAAGTCTCAAATACAGAAAACCATGATATGTCTCACTAATGAAAGCAAATTAAGGGGGAATTGTAATTTATGACCCAGCTCAGGGCAAACCACACACACTGTATATGTCACTGAGGCAGGAATAAATACACAGGTGTGTTTGCATTGCTGAAGGCAGGGCACTAATGCAGTGAGCCTGGTTGATAAATTACATGTATCAGTTGCAGATTAAACTAAGATGAAAATGTTCCCTCAGTCACAGATGCTACTCATGATTAAATACTCCCACCAAGTGGGCAATAATGGACACTGCAATATTGGCTTCATCTGCAAGCTGCAGATACTGTCAAAGATTAAATTTTCCAGACATTAAATTGAATTAACAATTCAATTAAATCACTGTAGCTAATTGTAAATCACTTCAATTAAATAAACCATGAATGAATGAATAAATAAACCTTCAAATAATTGATAAATTGATTTAATTTTCACTTAATTGGAAGCAAAAGTAATTAGCAAAAAATTAAAATTAAACTGCTTCTTTCATAAAGTCATTGCAAGTAGCTTCACACTGGTTATATGCAGTGATTACACAAAATACTAAGCATTCACTTAAATACATAAATGAGTCATATGATGATGATGCCTCAGATCAGGAAACATTTTTTTAAACATTGGTTGTCGTTGCCTGTTTCCTGTCCAGTTTCCAGCCATTCTATGTTAAAGTTCAATACACTGTGTATTCTCTTTGACATACAGTAACTCAGGTTATTTGAGTTACTGTAGCCATCCTGTCAGCTCATAGCGGCCTAGCCATTCTCCTCTGGCATCAATAAGGTGTTTTTGCACAGAGAAATACTGCTTACTAAATATTTCCTGGAGATAGCTATGCAGGAACGTCCCAGGAGATCAAAAGTTGCTTTCACCAACAATCATGGCACGTTCAAAGTCACTAATTTGCCTTTCTTCCACATGCTGGGTTTGAACTTCAGCAGGTTCTGTTGTCCATGAAATGCCTCCAGGGTAGCCCATGCAGACCAGACAGTAATTTTACCCTTATGGTCTCCTAATGCCCCAAAGGACAAAACTATTGTTGGTAAGCACACACAGTCATGTTGGCTGGCACATTATTAATAATAAGAAAAAGCCATAAAGAAAACGTGACTATTGTAAAGGAAATGAAAACATAGAAAAAGTTTTGTTACACTGTTGGAGGCTCACAGAAGGTGTCAAACCTCAGTAAGGTTGAACGGTTGTATAAGGTTGTATGCCTGATGTCCATCCTGAGCTTGGTTAAAACCTCCCAAAATGAACTACAACAAAAATATATCTTAAGTTGAATAAGGACCCATCTTTACTTTCATGTAACACGATTGTGTACCATAAGATGGTGCAGTTAGTCAGTTAGAAAAGTCATAAGGAAAACATTCTTATCTGTAAGCGCACCTTGGGAAAAGAAAAAGACAGCGTCTCAAATCTGGACACATTTAAATAAAACACCCACAGTTAAACAATGTTAGTTAAAGTTACTTTTAAGATGGGTGGTCTTTTTTCTCTTGAATATTATATTATTATTATTATTATTATTATTATTATATTCCGAAATGTCATCCACCCAGCTTATCTGTTATACTTCTAATTAAATATTAGCTGTTATTTTTTTAAATTTTTGCTGTTATTTTATTGGGTGAATTTGAGAGAGTTCTGAGTCCATGAATTTCATTACCAATAAAGAAGTTCCACCGATAAATAAAAATTCTTTCCCAGATATCATTCTGAGCTAAAACATATCAAATAATATTTTTTTTCTCTCACTTCTTTGTGCATCCTTGTGGAAGGTAACAGGTTCACTGCTTGAAAGTCTGATCGCTAAGCGAAATGAATACTCAAAGAACTGCAATAAAACTCTGGTAGCGAGTGCACTCTCAATAACTGGTAAGCCTTCTGCAATGTGTTAATATTTTTCATTTTCATTTTTCATTGCCTTTACAAAATCCTCAAGCATTATTTTTATTGCAGGAAACTACTGCAATGGGGCGTTTGACATGTTTGTGTGTTGGCCCCATTCTTCTCCTGGAAATGTGTCCGTCCCCTGTCCTTCTTTCTTACCGTGGATCAGTGACGGTAATGTGGTTTTATCAGAAACAAATTACACAGGAGTGCACACATTTAAAACAAACCTGTATTAGACATGTTACTCTTTAAGCTTCTTCAGTTTTTGCTTCATTCATTAATCGCGAAAATGCATCAAAAAGCATGTGAGTCACAGGACCAGGATCAGTGCAGTTAAATGTCAAAACATCTGATTACACAGTCACACTAAATGTGAAACAGGAGTAGCTTTTCATGAAGCAACATAGTTTTACCATAGTGTTACTGCCTAATGTTCATAATCAACTCTTAGAGCGCTGTCCTGAGCTGTGATACACTGTTACACAATTTAAAATGCTTCTAAATAACACTTGTCATGTTTTTGGCAATAGTTGCAGAAAGTATTCTTTATTAGCAAGGGAAAAACGCACAAGTTGCATTCAGGGCTGTCGTAATGCTGCAATTTCACTTCACAATGATAAAAAAAAAAACCCTGTTGTATTACAAAAGCTATATAAACATCAAACTTAAACATTTCCAAGTCTTTATTTTATGTGTGTGTATAAAGCACATGTAATTTCTTTTGTGTAATTTAAAATCAGTTATTATTCAAGTGGAATTTTCCATTGCAATTGTTTACTCTATCATAAGACATACATGCAGAAGTAATACAAAATTTCTTAGCTTCAAAAAACCACAAATAACCAATATTTCCCTAATATTTATAAACTTTATGAAATACTAAATATAAAGATGTGCTTTGAAATAGTTGGACATTTCATGATACAGAATATATCACAATGAAGTTTGAATTCTTGACCTCTTCTTCCAAGGAGAAGAAGTAGCCATGCCTGCCCAGAATAAATACAAAACAATAAACGTAAAGTAATTATCTCCCCTCCCAGTCAGCCGTTTTTCCTCACTGAGCTGTCAGAGGAAATAATGCCCATTGATGTTTCTTCCATTTACCTCCAGACTCTTCTAGGAGCGCACATAGAGAATGCTTGGAAAATGGGAGATGGCGACAAATCGAGAACTCCTCCGAGCCCTGGAGGGATGTCTCAGAGTGTGAGGAGGACCATTACTTTAAAGACAAGGTGAGGGAAAGGGTGTGTGTTACACAGTTTCCCTTTAGGTTTTAACGCTGAAGGCGAAAGGTCTCTATTTGGTTGTTTCCTTTTGTTTCTAAGCCACCCTTTCTCTATAGGTAAAAGTTCTAGAAAGGCTATAAGGGATTTGTTTTTTAATGTCCTTAAACAGAATGTGTAGCATTGCCTCCATCAGTTTCATTGTGTATTATTATCTGTTTCCAGGAGGATGAAATGCTGCGCCATACAGCCCTCAGGCTCATCTCTGTCATTGGCTACTCCTTGTCTTTGGTGTCTCTCATATTAGCCACTTTGCTAATGGGCATGCTAAGGTTAGTGGCCAGGAGCAAACAGGTTTTTAATGTTCATAAAAATGAAGTTGATAAAGATTTATGACGACTTCAGTATTAACTTTGAACCTTTGGTCATCAGTAGGGTGTATGGTAAGATGCTAACATCTTTTTACTAGATCATTATGCACTAGGATCCAGCTGTCAACCATAGGCTGTAGTTCACATGTATAAAGTTGCCATATTTAGTAAACTTGGTATGCATGCTTTATGTAAAGGGAAAAAAAAGTTGGAAGCTTCTCCTTTTTGCATTTTTAACAGATCACCTCAGACTTCAGTTGCAATATGGATGCTAGATTTTGGCTCTACATTTGGATGGTAACTGAAGATATCCTTTAGGCCAATAAAGTCCTACAGCATTCTATGTCATATCCATTTCCACTCGGCAGGATACAGCTTCTATAATTCTGTTATACCGTTAGCAAAATATAGGATGGACTTATTAACTGTAACTGCACTGATTTTATGCAGAGCATTACAGGACTTGGCAGCTACCCACTAGGAAGAGATATGTACGAGCCTATGGAGACAAGTCATCATTGTTAACGGCATTAAAAGCCACGAACATTTCCATGTACTGTGACAGTCAAGAGCATTTTTCATTTCCACTTATGTTATGACATGTGCCCTCAGTAATGCTTTTACAGTTGCACAAGAAGTAAGGATCAATGGCTTTTTCAAATTGCTTCTGTATCTGCTTACCAGGAAGCTCCACTGTACCAGGAACTACATCCATATGAATCTGTTTGTGTCATTCATCCTAAGAGCTGCAGCTATCCTTTCTAAGGAGACCATAATGCACATCATGTATTCCAACCTACCAAAGGACGACCCTGGATGGAACACCTACTCGAGCTCTACGGTACACCGAACATGGTGTTTTTTCTAACCACTTTTAATAATGTCTTCTTATTTGTTTGTTGCTTTCAGTCGATACAGTTCTGAGACTAATCTACACTACACTTTAACAGATAGTGATAATGTGCAGATTGTCCAAGGTGTGCATGGAGTACTTTGTGGCATGCAACTACTTCTGGCTTTTGGTGGAGGCCATTTTCCTTCATACGCTGCTCTTCACTGCTGTGCTGACCAAGAGGTGTCTGCTGAAAAAATACATGCTGCTAGGATGGGGTGAGTCATAGATGAACTATTTATGCGTATGATCTGGCTTTTATATGAGCTAACCTGAGCCAAACCAAAGCTCACTTTTGTCCAAATAGGTCAGGGACATGGTCATGTTAACATGTTCACACTAGAATGAACAAATAAATGAACATGTGAGTGTGTGTGAGAGAAACAGTACTGCGTAGTAGTTTAGTAGTACTGGAAAAACAACTACTACACTCATAAAGTTTAGCCTATTTAAAGCCACGAAAGAAAGCTGTCAACATTGCTGACAGATCTGTTTATTCTTGATTTATAACATGTCACTCCCTTTTCTTCTTGATGCATGCTGGAGCTCTACTTGGAACCTTGTTAAGATCCAAACATGCAAAATAGGATTTTTTTTGCCATTTTTCATGTAGTCTTAAACTTTTGATCAGGACTATATATATATATATATATATATATATATATATATATATATATATATATATATATATATATATATATATATATATATTATTTATATATATTATATATATTTTTTTTTTTTTTTTTTTTTTTGT
>VUQR01014042.1:0-12544 GCA_015108515.1 Hemichromis elongatus | reverse complement strand
TCAGGCTACGTCCACACTAGTCCGGATCTTTCTGGAAAAACGATCCGCGTCCACACTATCGTTTTGAGTCGTTTTTCACACCTTTGCACCGTTTTTCACACCTTTGCGCGTCCAGTACCGCGCATGCGTGAAATGTTAGACGAGCCGACCTGCCTGTTGTTTGTTTACTTTCCGGCTCTTTAAAACGAGCGGCGAAATGGCGAGACAAAGCACCAAATGTGTCAAATGATAATGAGGTGGAGCTGTTGCTCCGAGTCACAAATGAGTTCATATTATTCTTCAACACGGCCACTAAAAACTTATTGATTGAAACTGAGCAAACAAAACAACAAAACAACTGCGGTACGATGCCGTCTGACCATCTTAGTTTAAGTGGTCACATGACTGCATCATATGACTAACATACGTCACCGTTTCCAAAAAGCTCCGTTTTCCCTCCGTCTCAGTGTGGACGGGAGGGCAGAACGGAGAAAAAAAGATGCGTTTTCAAACGAAAACGCATTAGTGTGGACGTAGCCTTAATGTACATGTATGTTGCGTTATGTCATCTCTGACCTATACTGTTCTTTTGTTCTTTGTTTGATGGCTGCTTTGTTCTTATCCACTTATACTTGTACTTATCCTTTTGACTTGTAAGATTTGCGCTGTAATTGTTAGTTTGTACAATAACAAAAAAAAAACAAAACAAATGCTACAGCTAAGCTACCGGTATTACATCCAGTCATGAACGCACAGATTGCTGACTGTTTTCAGCGTGGCTTCACGAATGATGAAATCCTTGTGTTATTAGCTGAATCCCACGGTTTTACTATCAGCAAACGTACTCACGAAAGCGCCAACTTGTTACACCGGTTTTGAGTGCGCGTTCCTCTGCGCCATATACTTCCGGGTAACAAGAAAGTGATCTCATTCACGTATATTGGTGATTGGCAGAGCTAACTCGAAATTTCGAGTTATTAACGCAAAATTTTGAAAAAGTAACTTGGGGTTTCGAGTTATGTTTCTCCAAAATTTCGAGTTACTTTTCTCAAAATTTCGACTTAATAAGTCGAAACTTTGAGTTATTTTCTCTAAATTTTGACTTATTAACTTGAAATTTCGAGTTATGGATACTTGAATTTTATTTTTTTTTTAGTGGCGGAAACACGCTTCCATATATAACTGTGTGATCATCAAATGGAAATAAAATCAATTCATGGCTACATGATAGCTGCGAACTATCCATCTAGTCCTCCTTCGCTACAGTAAAACATGGTGGTGGCAGCATCATGCTTCATGCTTTGCGAGTGCTTCTCAGCAAAAGAAAAAGAGACAAGGCAGGAATCAAGGCAGGATGAACGCAGCTAAAAAAAAAAGGCAAGAAAGCCTTTTACAGCAAGGCAAACTAAGTCCATGATTCACCGAACAACACAGCATAGAAGCATACAGCCAAAACAGCACTTAAGAGATCTCAGCAAAAGTCTATCACTGTCCTTGAGGGGCTCAGTCAAAGCTCAGCATTAAGCCCCACAGGATATCTGCAGCGCGACCTGTTCACAGTTTGCATACGCTTTCCATCTACTCTGATGAGATTGGACAGGATCTGCAAGAAGGAATGGAATAAATTGCTCAAATCCAGATGTGGACACTTGTAGAGACTTGAAAGTGTAACTTCTATAAAGTGAATGTTTTATAAAGTATTAAGATGCGTAATAAGACACTTCATGTTTTGATGTTTTCAATTTGTGTTTGTTATGAAGTATTGACTGAAGAGAAAATGATTAGTTTCATCCATTCAAAATAAATCAACAACTAAATGACACGCAGTAAAAGTAAATGGGTCTGAATGCTTCCTGAAATGTGCCTTTGTTAACCTTGCTTTGAAATTTTTGAGTCACGCAGTTATTCATCTGTAAATCTGCCGCTCTTGGACTTTGTGGTGATATATGACATGCATGTGTTTCAAAGAGAGCCAGAACTCCATGTTTGCTCTCAAACAGCAGAGTAAACATCGGAATGAAAAAGTCACTCATGGGATCAAAAATAAGCCTGTCTGTGTTTAATGTTGTGCATTGTAAGCACTAGCGGTTCTGGCTTGTAGTGAGTCACAGTCATAAGACCCAATATGTTTAGCAGTTGCGACCCGTGTTTCGTGTTATGTGTAATAAAGTAACACTTTAAATACTCAGATTCCTCATTAGCACTACATTTAGCAACTTTATTGTCATTGCACATGTCAGAAGGCAATGAAATGCAGTTTGAACCCATACAGAAGTGCTCTAGCAATAATATAGATATATTACATTTATTATTGGTATGCTACAATCTTCCCCATATGAAGGTATGTTATGAACATACTATAACTAGGAGTATATACAGGATATACAAATGGTTAAAAATATGAAAACTATACAGAAATATGAAAAACTATACGTATTGTAGGCATACAATTGTGAGTATTAATAAACAGTTGGAAAAGCTATAATTATTGGATTGTACAGTATGATTGACTATACAGCATTTACATCTGAGATCTGTGAGACAGTAGTTATATAAAGTGCCAGTGGTTGTAAATTCAATGATTCAAAGTTATTGTTGTATGTATGAGGGTACAGTTGGCCATTTGTTTGTTTTGTGCATTGTGTGTGTATTCAGTTATGGGTGGTTGTGGGTATGTGTATGTTCAGTCAATGAATTTTAATGTGGGTGAGATGTCAGGAGGCAGAGTTCAGGAGTCTAACAGCTGTAGAAAAGAAGCTGTTCCGGTACCTGGTGGTCTTAGTACGGAGGTTTCTGTAGCGCCTCCCAGAGGGCAGGGGTTGAAGAGTCCACTTGCTAGGTGACTGGGGTCTTTGATAATTTTCCAAGCCCTTTTCAAACACCACTTCCTGTAGATGTCTTGTATGGCAGGAAGTGGTGCGCCGGCGATGCGCTGGCCGTTTTCAACGACCTTCTGCAACGCCTTCTGGTCCGAGGCAGAGCAGCTCCTGTACCGAACTGTTATACGGTTGGTCAGGATGCTCTCGATGTTGCAGCGGAAGAAGTTCCTCAGGATGTTGAGGAGAGGGGGTTCTTCCTCAGAGTCCTCAGAAAGAAGAGGCGCTGGTGAGCCCTCTTGACCAGCTTGGAGCAGTTGGTCGTCCAGGTGCGATCCTCAGAGATGTGGACTCCCAGGAACTTGAAGCTGTTCACACGCTCCATAGCCGTCCCTTTGATGTAGATGGGTGGATGTGGGTCAGGATTCCTCCTATAGTCCACGATGAGCTCCTTGGTCTCCTTGGTGTTGAGCAGCAGGTTGTTGGGGTCAAAGCCACTCAGCCAGACGAACCACCTCCTCCCTGTAGGCGGCCTCATCTTTGTCCAATCACTGTGGTGTCATCTGCAATCTTAATGTTGGTGTTGGAACCATCGGCAGGTCTGCAGTCATGGGTGAAGAGGGAGTAGAGAAAAGGACTCATCACACAGCCATGTGGTACACTGGTGTTCATTGTGATGATAGATGGTAAATGGCCTGTATTTATATACGTCCCCTACTACTACCCCAAAGCGCTTTACATTTACAGTCATCCACACACTGGTGATGGCAAGCTACATTGTAGCCACAGCTGCCCTGGGGTGCACCTCCGCCCTCCCTCTGACCACCACCAGTAGACAACGGGTGAAGTGTCTTGCCCAAGGACACAATGACCGAGACTGTCGGAGCCGGGGCTCGAACCGGCAACCTTCCGATTACAAGACGAACTGCCAACTCTTTGAGCCACAATAGTCCCTTTATGAGATGAGCAGTGGTTATCCATCCGGACATGGTGGGGCCGGTTGGTCAGGAAGTCCAGTAACCATTTGTACATGAGGGAACTGTCGCCTAGGTATGTGAATTTCCTGATCTGTTGCGAGGGGATGATTGTACTGAAAGGTGAACTGAAGTCTATGAACAGCATTCAGGCATAGGTCTTTTTATTGTCCACGTGTGAGAGGACAGAGTGCAGCGCGATGGAGACTGCATCCTCTGTGCTCCTGTTCTGATCACAAAGAGATGCACTGAAGCCTTTTGTGGGGGGCAAGTGGTCCTTGGAAGAATTTCCAATGTTAACTTCCCATATGGTTCTGTCTAAGAAACCGTTTGCATTTCAGATTAGCAAGCAAATTTTCAGAAGCAATAAAGTCAATGTATGCCAGTCACTTGCCATGAATATTATATTTCCTTATAACCTTTCGAGGGTTGTGACTGCTGTGTGCAGATGTTTCAGACAGAAAGAATTTCAACAATGTACTCTGTAGTTTGGGGTTTTGCAGAAACATCTAATATGACTGTTCTTTGTCTGGCAATAGAATTATTTCAAAGGATTTGTAAACAATAACAAAAATATAGAGGATCTTTATTCTTTCATATGCGGTTTGTCTAAAAGATCAAATATGGTATGTCATTTTTTCTTCACTCCAACCTCAAAAGAAGAAAGAAATGCAGAAACTCTTTAATTATAGTAATACCAATAAAAATAGGAACACACATTGTGAGAAGAAGACTGGCATGAATAATTTAAGTGAAGAAATTGTGAAAACCCAAACAAACCATCAATTATCTTTTTTGTCTTTCATGGCAACTCTTCTCGTTTGAAGAAAATAAGCATGCCTCTTTTACCGTGACTCCTTCTGTGCTATAGTAATTGCCAATTAAACGTTGCTTGTGAAGGCAACCAAGAATAATAGTAATTAAAAACAAACTGAAAAGTTGTAAATTTTAGGGAAATAAAATCCAAATTATATAAAACTGAAGACATCATGAGAACACTCTGCTCCCCACCCATCTCCAGGGTTTTGTTCTGGCTGCAGAAAGAGAACTAGAGAGGTTAGGAAGCAGATTAACAACAGCAGCGGGGAAATCACAAGGCGACACCGAGAACACATCATGCTCTGCTGACTGATGAGCCCCTGCTTCCCCGCAGCTCCTCCAGAGCTGCATAAAAGCAGTGCAACATGTGGCGCATGCTTACCCCTTCCCCCTCTGTAGAGTATGACATTTTGGAACTTTGTTACTGTGTCGCTTGTTATTTTCTACCTTTATTTTTGGACTCTTAAATCTCAGTCTAAATCCTTCTTTCTTCAGATCTTCACTTAAAATATCTGAATTTCTTGCTCTCCTTTGCCAGTAGTATTTCTCTCAGATCAAAACATCTCTTGATTTTCACTTACGACCATGACGGGGGTGAATGTTTCAGCAGATGTGTGTGTGTGTCAGAGAGAGAGAGAGAGATGGCTTTGCCAGAGGAGCACAGTGAACTCCTGTTCTGCCAGCTTGAGTAACGAGACAAAGCATTTTACAAGGTGTGTGGTTGTACTTCCATTACCTGGTTCATGCTGTACATTTCAGCTTCCTTTATTGAATGCAACAACATTCTTTAGTTTTTAGATTGATCCTTTAATAATTTAAGGATAAGCATTTAACCACCCATTAGGGTATTTAAGTAAGCAGACATGAAGTCTGGTTACTGAATGAAATGAAAAGGAAATCAGCATCTCCATAAGACTTGTCACCAGATGGATGGACAAACTGCTCTCCTGACTTTGGACTTTTTAAAACACAATGGCCTCTCCACTCTTCTGCCTAGAACCACGATTATCAAACGAAATGCAAAATTTACTTTCACCTGAAGAGCGGACTTTGAACCTTTGAGTGAAAATCTGAGTCTATTTTTTTCATCCTTGGCCCAGGTAAGATGTTTCAGCTGTTTCTGGTTCAGGATTGGTTTAATTTTAGGAAATGCAAAAAACTGTAGCCCTGAAGACATCTGTGCATGATGGGTCTTGTTGTACTGTCACTATCCTAAATCCCCTCCTTGTGAAGGTCTCAATGCTTCTTGAGTCAACTTGTCTTGATAATCTTCTCAGGCTGTGGTCATTCCTCTTGCTTCTGCACCTTACTGCAGTTTGCTTCTAGTCAAGTTTTCTTTAGCGGGCTTTGATACAGCACTGTGTTTACAGCCAGCCTTTTTACTTCCTTTTCAGAGTTACGTGTTTATACTGTCTTATCACATTAGCTGTAAACTCTTAGAGTGACACCAGCCCAAGCCAAGTAAGTTCCCACAGTAACCACTAATCACAGTCACATGTTTGTGGTTATTGCACGGTGCACTCCACTCCACTGCTTTGTGCTGATGGACAGTTTAGTTATCTCTTGAATTTTTGTATCAGGCTCAAAGGTAAATGGTTCTGAGTATGAACAAACAATTTGGAAAAAAAAAAGAAAGATGGGATACTGGGGTTTTTTAGATGTGACTACTTCCTCTTATGGGAACTAGTTACATGTTGGTATTTCATGGCACGCAAGACTGTTTTGTTTCTTTTGATTCTAAATCATAAAAGAAACGCATAAAAGAATTGTACACAAACTTCCCTTTGGTACGGGTCCAATCATCGAGAAAGATCCAGCAGAAGGCTTCAGGTTGCGTTTTCAACATCCACACGACCTTTATTTTGAAAGTACTTTTCAAACAAGACATGATCTCCAAAAAGAAAGTCATCAGATGGTTATTCAGCAATTTGCTGGATGTCTTATGCTGATCTTATTGCAGGTGTAGTTATATGATCTTAATGAATAAGTTTGAATTTTCTTCATCAATCATAGCTTCAGTTACTTCTTCATGTGCAGATGTACTTGTTTTCATGCTTCAAACCTTCAGGATTAAATGAAAACACCCCCTTGCAACCAACAATAACAATAGCAATTAAATTGCGATTTTAAGTGCACTCATGTTGAGGAATATGGCTGCAGTGCACCACTTATAATTAATTAGTTTCCATTAAAAAATACTGAGTTGTTATCCCCTTATTCTCATGTCCCAATGTATCTTTAGGTAAATTTAATTTTATAGGCATTTAAATAAAACTTTTTTAAATTCCATTTTATGACAGAGGGGTTGTGCCCTCAGTCGAAGGTCATATGATAATCATGTTATCAGTTATCAGGATCCAAACAATTAATGTCCCCAGGACTCACACATTGCTGTACACGTCTGCCAGTGGGATTCTCCATGTTGTCCATAACCTCCCTCCCTGTAGAATCTACAAGCAGCTGGAATTGTGAGTGGAGCTGATACCAGGCTGGTCACAGATGTTTTGTGGTCTGTGTATGTGTCAGCCTACATGTATGTGCAGGCACATTCATTTGTCACCACATTTGTGTGTGTGTGTGTGTGTGTGTGTGTGTGTGTGTGTGTGTGTGTGCGTGTAGGTGCGTGCGTGTGTGTGTGTGTGTGTAATATTCTTTGTGCTCATGAATCAAGTCCTGAAAGCAGCCCATTATGAGATATGCACTTCCTCCCTTCAGGAGTGAAAGGCTGAAGACTCCAAACAGAAGAGGTGAAAGGTCAAATTTCTAAAAGCTAAGGTGAGCTGTGACAGCTGATGTCTGAGGTATACCACAGACACACATTCACATAGCCTTCTGCTGGGGAGAAAGAAAAGGCAGAGGTAAAAGCAGTCAAACAGCATATAGAAACAAAGAGTTACACTAGGAAGGAGTAAAGACTCACTCATAGGTTGAATGTGTAGCTATGCTCAGTCTCATTCAGCACTGCAGTCTTAAGCAGGGCACTGTTCTCACTCTTATATTGTGGTACATTCATATTGTGCTAATTAATAGAAGTATCTTACAAATCTTTGCAGGTAGAAATATCAAATTTCACTAAAGTTCACTCATAGCAAAGTACTCAACTCCAAGCTGGCAAATTAGTTGTTGAAACTTGAAGTGTAATGCGACCACGACAAGGAGCCAAATGCACTGGGTTTATGTTAAAGCTCTATTGGGGGCTCTACACACTAGAAAGAAAATATATTTAAATGTTTGCAACCCAATGCCTGAGCTTTCATAACCATAACCAACTCAGGGAAAATGAATCTTGAGTGAGAGTCAACACCAGTTTACCAGGTTAAAGTCAGGTATTTTTCCCCTGACCTTGAGGTGACTGTTGCTGTGGTTTGACACTGTATGAACTACATTGATTTGAACTGAATCTGCACATTAGAAAATGTCAATCTGAATATAAATTGGATTTCCTAAAAATATTTACAGATGTAATTATACAATCACACAGTGAGATGCATGTAAAAAACTCTCCACACATATGAGCAGATGATTATGTCCCCAAACTATCCAACAGTTCAGAACTTTCAGTCTGGACAAGAGTCAAACTGGCTAACCAACATACACTGCCACTGGGAAGACTCTTGCTGCCCATATGACTTATAGCCTATGCACTTTCCTTGTTTTGTCGGTGATATAGTCTTAATGCTCTAAACTTTCTGTATCCCAAAAAGCCCTCCCCAGCACACAGTCTTTCCCAACAACTCCACGCCCTGTGTTGCTGACGTGTGTCTTTCCTGCATCCGTGCCAGGAAAGCCCAGATAAGTGATTAATTAGAAGTGGAAATGCAGGAGGCAAAAGATTATGTCAAATGGCTTTTTACATTAGAAGAACACAAATAGAAAGATAATTCTTTTTCAGAAGGAGTTTCTCTTTTACTTCTCGTTTACTTTTCAACACTATCAAAAACAAACAGGCTTGTGTAATCACTTTCTCTTAAATCATACAAATCAGTGTGTTCCATTTTGGGATTCTGATGTATGTCATTGATGACACAGTTTAAGGCTGTGATAAGTGGATTTAGGATAATGTTAGACTAGGCATGTGGTTTAAGTCAGTAAAGCAGTAACTCTCTTGACAGGTAATGTCTAGAGTCTAATTTAATTCAGTTCAATTCCATTTTATTTATATAGCATAGCACTAAACAGCCAAGAGCAGTCGCCTCAAGCTGCTTTACATTTTGTACGGTAAACACCCTTTGATATTAGAGAGAATCCTAACAATAAATAAGCAACAGCAAGAAGGAAAAACTCCATTTTACAATTAAATGCAATAGTGTTGTACTCAGACGGTGAGTAAAACTAGGTGAACAAAGATGAGACGCTCAATGAATCATGAGTCGCCCACAGACGCCTAGATCTGTTGGAGTGTAACTAAGGAAGGATTCGGGGTTGCCTTATCCAGCATGAAGGAAAGCAAAAGCTTTAAGCCTATTCTTGGAAGTAGAGAGGGTGTCTGTCTCTCAGATTTAAGCTGAAAGCTGCAATCTTGTCTTCACCTTTCTTGTACACTGTCTGCTTTGGTTGGCTAACCCCATGTATTTACACTCATCTATCTTCACCTGCCCTCCTAGCCTTGCCTCATCATTCCTCTTTCTCATTCACACACATACATTCCGTCTTGCTTTAACTGACCTTCATTTCTCTTCTCTCCAGGGCATATCTCCACTAATCGAGGGTCTCTTCCGCCTGCTGACTATTATCACTACAGATCACACTATCAACTGCAAACATCACAGTCCACAGACTCCACCACCACTGCAAGTAGTGGTGCAAGTAGTAGAGCTTATGTAATCCCATCCACACATGCTTCTCCTGACTTCTTCTTGCCACAGTTTAAAGCAGACATCATATCTATAGTGCCTTTTCTCTGCATGAAGCCATACCGCCACTCACTGATCATCACATGTAGACTGATTGGGCAAACTCCAATGCACCCTTAAGTATCCTCGAGAGCATGAAGAGCTGGTCCAGTGTTCCGCGACTTGGACAAAAACAGCATTGTTTGTTCCTCCTAAATTTGAAGTTCCACTAATCCACTAATTCCATCATCCTCCTTCCCAGGGAGGCTGAAGAGTATGATCTCCCTATAGTTAGAGCAGATCCTCCGGCCTCCCTTTTTCAACATGAGAACCACCATCCTGGCCTGCCGATACATAGGTACTGCCCCTGATCACCGCACAAGGTTGTAGAGGCGTGTCAACCAAGACAGCCCTACAACCTCCAGAGCCTTCAGGAACTTAGGCCAAACCTCATCTACCTCAGTTAAGGAATTCTCAAGCACCCCACTCAGGGACTCCAAGAAGACCAGGTCCTCTAAACTGTCTTTTGGCAAGGGGAAGGGTCAAACCCTCTAGTCCACCGGGAAAAACGTCAATGTACAGGTAGCAAGCCGAGGGGATACTAAGATACACACCCCAGCCTGCTGCCAAGGGCAACTCCAGACTGAGACAAAGTCCAGCCCCTCTCTAAGAGACTGGTTCTGGATCCCAAACTGTGCGTTAGGGTAAGCACGACTATATCTAATGGGTATCTCTCACCCTCGAGCACTAACTGAGGCTCCATGGGTAAACAAAAAATGTTTGTGTGTTTATTAATGTAAGTTGATAATATGTGCTTTGCAGGGCATGGAAGTGCATTCCTCTCTTGCGGGGGCTGAATAATTCCACACACACACACACACACACATGCACACACACACACACACACACACACACAAAACACGTACACACATATATACACACAAATGAAAACACACTCAGAATTACACACACATACACACACACCACTTGCTCTTCCACCCACTCTTATCAGCTGTTATTTGTTCCCTTACTCAGATTACTCCTGGCCTCCCACATCTGTTACTGACATAAGACAGTTTGACACAAGCTTCTATTAATCATTAGGGAGAAATATACAGATATACGGAGCACAGAATCACAACACGGGGTCACAAGGTTGATAAGTTAAAAGAAAATAAAAAAGACTGTGTGAAAAACTGGCATCCATTGTTGCAAAGATTTCCTAGTATTTGGCCTGGTGGTGCTCATCCCTAACCCTTAAAACCAACAAACTTATTATAGACTTCAGGAGGAACAGGCAAGTCAACTCGACTCTCATTATAATGAAGAACTACTGGAATCTGTCTCCACCTTACAGTGAACCCCCAACACCGATGCCCTGGTAAAGAAGGCCTAGCAGCAACTGCACTTCCTCTTTATCCTGAGGAAGAATAATCTGGACTGGAAGCTGCTGCTGGCCTTTTACTGCTCCTCACTGGAGAGTGTGCTTTCCCACTGCCTGTGTGCTTGGTATGCAGGTGTGGTGGCTTGAAGATGAAAAATAGGTAAAGGTGACTAAATGGTCCTGACAATGCCACCTGGGGAGGGAGTTACACCCCAGGAGAGATTACAGTAGCTAGCCCACAGGCTCATTATTAACAAGCAGAGGTGAGGCAGGTCAATTTCACAAAACAAAGTTTAGACAAAACTTAGAGCTGCAAAAAAGAACCCTGGTAGCAGGGCTGGCAATACAAAACGGTTTGCTGCCACGGTGTTATCCTAGTTAAAATAGCAGCTCAATAAAATAATTAAACAAACTGGTGGAGACCGGCCACTTGGGGAGGCAACCTACAAGGGAGTACTGCACAAGGTTGCCACCAATTACTCCCCCATGTAATCTCACTCCAAACCTCACTGCGACTCTCACTGCAATCTCAATGGTGGGTTATTATGGAAGCCTGTTTCTACCACTAAAAAAAACAAAAAATAAGTAGAAAATAAGCCGAAATTTTGAGTTATGGATCCTTTTTTTAAAAAACTTTTTTTACGGTCATTGGTTTGATGGACAAAGTGGTTCTCAAGCAGTTCATGGAGGGGCTGCCTGCCCACCCGAGGAGTCGGCTGCCATCGGCCAACAAGCCTGGAGCCTGCAGTCACCCTGGTTGAGGATCACCTGGCCGCCAGGGCAGAAGGAGCAGAGGGGGGCAGCCAGCCGGCTGGTAAGCTGCCACCCATTGCTAGATCCTAGGGTCCTAGCTCCCTGGACCCGCCCTGGCAGAGCTGATGCCGCCTCTGCAGCTGAAAAACGCCCTTTCCTTTCCCCTCTGCCTCCCCAGACCCCGGACACTGCACCCAAGCCCTTGAGGGCGACACAGACGGCCGAGGAGGAATGGTGGAAGTGCACGAGGCTGGGACACCTTAGATCGGTGCCAGGGCTTCGATAAGCAGAAGTGAATGGATGGATGAACTTGTTATTATAATTGAACCAATACTAATTAAAAATTGAAAGGCATTAAAATCCTTTCAGTCCTGATGTCGAGCACTCTTTTTCACAGACTTCATAGATTTTAAGAAGAGGATGGCTAAAAGAAAGGCCAGTCCTGAAAAGAAGACCTCGGTTAAAAGAAGGAGGGTCGCTAAGCAGGCTGGTCCTTCCAACAGCTCAGTTACAATTGTGATGACTGGAGTGAAGCGAAAGGCCCAGCATGATGGAGCGGCAACAACCAATCCAGCAAAGAGGTCTAAGCTTCTTGAACATATAAGTGGTGACAAGATGCAAGCATCTTGCTCCTTGGACACTATTAAAGGTAGGATAATTAGTTGAGTGAGGGGTACATTAAGTGTACAGCTGGTTGCTAGGTTTAAGATATTAGTATTTGGGAAATGTTTGTGTCTATTATCGAATAAGCTGATGTGCTTTTGGTGTTTTCCACATTTGCAGACTGCAGCATCAATGAAAATGGCAAAAGAAATGCTGTGGGAGACAACTCAGTGGCCAACCAGAAACGTAAGTAGCAAGGTACTTGAATTTTAAATTCAGGTGAAGAGCAAAATGAACATTTAGGTTACAGCAGAGAGTGATCTGTGTCACAGCTATAGTGAAACAAATTGTGTGTTTGTCTGTTTAGGAGAGTTCAAAGCCAGA
>VUQR01014040.1:12903-26161 GCA_015108515.1 Hemichromis elongatus | reverse complement strand
CTTTCTTAATATATATATATATATATATATATATATATATATATATATATATATATACACACACATTACGAAGGCCCCACTCAAGTGTTTTAGTGAGGATCCATTTGCAAATTGCTCTGTTTTTGACCCATATTGCACACCGTCTGGAGTCTCAGGCACTCCTGTAATGATTCCCATTAGTCATACACATGTGTAGATTCTTTCACACACACACACACACACACACCTAGGCTCTGTGAGCTGTTGTGAGAAATATGCAAAACCGGTGTGTGAACTGAGATTGCTTTTTTCCCATTCTCTTCACAGTTTCCCAGATCTGCCAGATAAGACATTAGATTTAATATTCAGTAAAGAGCTGGCTCATTTTCATACGGTGGCAAAGCAGTTTTGTTTGCATGTGGCTTCAAACTCACAAAGAAAACGGACAAACGCGCACACAAACAGGCCTTTTCCCCCGCACCTCACTGCTGTGCGAGCCATCCTCCCTCTGACACAAAAGCCACGGTGTGGCAACTCCTCTGGGGTTTGGCAGCCTGTCAGTGCAGTGTGAAGCAGGTGCAGCGTTTGCACCTTCAGGTGACAAAGGTTCTCGCTCTGATTACAATCTCTGCATCTGAATATGAATCAGAAGATGACCTAATGGCAGCGTCACAGCCGTGGCTGGCTGCCATCAGCTTGACGTCTCTCTACAGGCAGATTATCTCAGCAGTGATCGGGGCTTACAAAAACATTACATGCTCGAAATGTTCACGACAGCCCGAGGATACGCACATAACTGCACTTTAATGAAAAATTGATAGAGCCATGTTTTGGGCCTTTATTAATGCCTAGATTATGCTGCATTCAGAGGATCTAGGACATATCAGAACTGTTTGTAAATATTTAAAAGGCACACTATAATTTGATGAATATTATTTTTCTCACATTAAGATTTAAATATTATAACACATATTATAACACATTTAACACATATATGTTCTTATTTTGTACTTTTCAGTTCTTCTTTAGGCTATTTTAGCCAATATTAAGCAGAGAGTGCGCCTAAAGATTTTCGGACTTGTCATTAGTTCTCACTGGTTTTTGGGATAATCAGCACCCTCCCCTCCTTCCCTCTGCTCTTTTTAACACGCTTCTCTCACCATCAGCAGCTCCTGCCATTGATAAAGAGATTAGAATGGAGCAGATTAAAGCATGGTCACGGGATAATCCCGGGTTACTTTTTACACAGCGGCCTAAATCTGCAAAGTCATCAAGTGACACTGCACAGGCTCCAAAATCCAGTCTCACAGTCAATTAAGTCGACACCGTTTCTTATGCAACCTCAACTCCGGCTCCCATTTTACTGTACAGCAGCCAAGCGGTGTTTGCATGCAGTTGCACTCATCTGTGTTTGTGACAGATTTAGTAAATAGCAGCAATGCATGCTATTATATTAGAGCTGCAAGAGTTTAACTACTTATCAGGCTGACTGCGTTATTGGTCGAGAGCTTAAATGAGAAAAGTAGTTTAAAAAGTGCTTAAATTATTTAATTTGGCAGAAAAAAACATAAAAAAACTCTCAAAGATATCAAATTTATATAACAAATATATAACATTCCAATGAGAGAAGAAGACCAGTGATTATTGTTTTAATTTAAGCCTATTTTTAGAATATAGAGGAAGTCTAGCATTGCAAATAAACAGCCACACCTTGCATATTTCACCCATGTGTTACAGGGAAGTGCTGAAAGGAGTCTGTGTGCATGTGCAAACCTTCTAGTAAGTGAGCCTGAGTACAGCGACTACAGACACTGTGCTTGGATAGATTGCTCTGTCAGCAGTATCAAAGTCTTATTTCCTCTAAATGGACCACTGAAAGTAAAGTTTCAGACGTGTCAGTGGAGGAGACATCCTCAAATGTCAGATTATGTTTACTCTTCAACACATTTACAGAACTGACCCTCTAAGCTGTTCTTCAGTAAGAGCAGCCTATTAAAAAAAAAAGCTGTGGTCCTTTGTCCTCACAGCTCTGCAGTACTGGGAATGCTGGTGCTGTGCTGCCTTTCTCAGGATGGTTAAAGGATCTGATGTGAACAGGCTGTTGCCCTATGTGAGAAGCTGTGTACCAGTGACCGAGTCAGCATGAAGCCTCTGCAGTTATTTAGGTCACTGTGTTTCTCAGACGGTCAGCTGACTGTCACGTTTGGTACTCGTTTGCCCCCTAGCTGCCGAATCCCGAACTGCATCATACTCTCTGAGATTCAGAGATTTCATTTCGAAGTCTGAGGTGGCCTTTGTTGATGTGTGCTTCCCTGACCACCCTGGTTCAAGCTGATTTTATGTGACATATCTACTGACCATCTGAGGCAAACAAGTTTGTACTCATATTCCATTCACTGTCAATGGAAAGTCGTTTTGACTCAGGTCCATCCAGGGTGATGGCTTTAGAAGGCCACATTTGTTCCTGGAGTACTTCTGAAAGGTTCCTGGGCTACCAGCCAAAACAGCCATGTAGGACAGCCAACAGTCTGTTAACGCTAGGCATCAAACTAAATCTAAATTAGCAATAGAAACACTTCAAGGTGCTGCTAGGTGGACCTTCAGATTTGCACTTTACCTGAATGCAAAGCACCAACTTCATACAACTGCACTGAACTTTTAATACGAATACATTAGAGGAACAAGTTAGTGAGATTATGTAAAGATATCTTGCTCTAAAAGTCCTTTTCAAAGCTTTTGGTTCCACTTGTGTATAACAGCCCTAGTGGAGAATAAATAAACATATGTGGCTCTTTAACTTAAGTGTGAGCTTGTTTGGATATAAATATTCAGAACCGGCCTTAAACTCAGAGGCAAGAATTTGCAGCTTTAGTGGAACCAAAGGCCTTGCAGGTACAGCACGGGTCACTAAGGTGCAAAAGAAGATCTCTTCCTCATTTCTGTCTAATGTCCCGATACTTCAGCCGACACAGCTGGGGAAAATGCCTTGCATTTTACCACCAGCATGTAACCACACCTCCCCACAGAATGGAATGAAATAAAACGGAAACCTGGAGGCAGTAAGATTGTGAACTCGTGTTGTCACGTCATTTATTTACAAAAAACAGAAAAAAAACATGGTTACCATGAAAACAAACAAACAAAAAAATAACCAAGACCTAAAAAGTTGAGCTCACACAGAAAAATGCACGTCACCACAGTCATGTGACACAGACTAACGAGACACGACCACGCTGTCGATTTACAGTTTACTGTTAAAGCGCTAACAGATGATCGGTGCTGCAGTGTGCATCCTCTGAAATTTAAATCTCCCTCTTCCCCTTTCGTTTCCTGCTGTGGACGACTCTCTCGCTGAGCTTCGTTTTGGTTCATCTCCTCTAGAACTTGAACTCTTTGTACTTCTTGGCCCCTCCTCGCGTGTCCTGCGGCTGGGCCTTCCTCTTTTTTTGCTATTTGGCGACAAGGAAGCAAAACCGGAGGAGGAGGGGGAAACTATTAATATTCAAATGTCACCTCAAGAGAAAACCTTAAATGACTTGACTTCCACTTTCCTTTAGGTTATAAACAGAACTCTTTACAGTAACATGACAGTGATCGACACGTCAGGTGTGTTGGTCATGTGATCAACAACATGGGAACTACCATTTTTTGACCTGTTAACCAGACACATTTGATTTGTTTTTGTTTTTTTTTAAAGAGGCTTTGCTGATGTAACTTCTGCCTTTGTTGCTCTAAACTGCCCTGCTATCTGCCTGCAACATTTCTCTAAAGCTTCCAGGAGCTGAGCGTGTAAATTAGAGCAGAAATCCGTGACACAAAAACATCTGTGTGAAGGAGAAATGTTTTTAAACAGCCACTGAATGTGTGTCTTGGTACCTTTTGTTTGGCTGCGTGCTCAGCCACCATGTCGCTGAAGTCCTCCTTCTCCACCTGAGCCTGCTGCTCTCTCACGTGCTCCTCGTACTTCTGCGTCATGGCCATCGGGTCCAGCTCCAACTCCTCCGGGGCCAGGGCCACCTCCACGCCCTGGGACTCCTGCCCTCCGCCAGCCTTACGACTGGCCATGGCCTGAGGACAGCAGAGAGGGTATTTAAGGTTCAGCTAGAGTGGCAGAGGAGAAGGGAATCGAAAAGAAAAATGGCTGCAAAGTCATTTCATTAGGACACACTTCTCCTTACCGCTGACATTTCGTAAATGTGTGTCGAGGCCATCATGGCTGCTCCCACGGGGCCCGTTCGTCTTTCGGGGAGAACAGTAAACAGCTGCGGCGTCTCATTGCTGCAAAACAAGAACGTGTCAAACTAAGAAAAGCACAGAGCGTTTTAGAGACACAGAATTGCTCTAGCTTGTTCTAAATGACGCTGTGTGTGGGTTTAATTTCTACTCACATAATAAGAGAAAGTTTCTACGCCAAAAGCAAAGAAGTGTGCCATTAGACTTTATAAGACTTAGAAAAATCAGAGTGGGTGTGATGACATTTCCCCCCTGTTGTTTACAGCAAAAGTGACTCATTTATTTTTTTAGACAGCATCATTCATATAAATAAATGTGAATGGGTCATTCCATGTCAACTCCTCAAATGCCATCAAATACCAGGACAGTTTCCCTCTGGATGAAATTGTGTCTTTTTTCTTATATTTAAGCTTTAATATCTGTGAAACCTAATTTGGACTGTTTTAAAGGATATTTTGTGTTTTGTACATAAAATATCAGTCCCTCTGCTGTCAAAGGCTGGACGTCCAAATATTTTACAGATCATCCGTCATACTTTGTTAACTTTACACTCCTGGGAGTCCACATTTACAGAGCTGTAGCACCTGAAGATTTCAAGGACCTAACTTGAACACTGAAAAAAAACATCAGCATTCACCCTTGAAAAACTTGGAGCTAAATTCCAAAATTCCTGTCAAGAAGTGCATTTTTCACCTGTAGTTTTTTTTTTTTAAGATAAATCTGATGATCCGACGGGTAAGTAAAGGGGCACTGAGCGGAGCGACACTCACCCATCCATGGCCTCCTCGATCTTCTTCTTCCTCAGCTCGATCAGCTCTGGGGTCTCCATGCCGGCTGGTACTGATGAGAAGCCTCCCGGGGTGATCAACCCGCTGAAACGCACAAAGGGACACACAGTAAATGGTGAGTTAATTGATGAGCGCCTGAGTTCAAACTTCAAAAAACTTTGAGAAAGTCTGAAAGCTGTGGGCACATTTAAAAGTGGGAAACAGTTTAAAAGTTAATGTTGATCTCAGCATTGATATCAGTTTCATACTTAGGCTTACACATCTATGAACTGGATCCTTGAAAGTCTTTAGCTGCAAGGTTTATTTTTTATTCCTGATATATCCCCAACATTGAAAACAACTTGAGACCGAAGCGCTGAGCCTCACACGCTCTGAGCCAAAAGCACATGAACCCATTTTAACTTGGATGTGAGCCAATAAACAAATGTGAGCAACTGCTGACTCAGATGTTTGTGAGGTGCTACCCTTTTGATTTTAGGCTTTACACTTCAGTCTTTTCCCTACAAATATTGATTTCTAAATTAAACTTACAAAAAAGAAGATATAAAAACGCTTCAGGGTAAGAAAACTCTTTAAAAAAGATTTAAGACTCATCTATTAATCATTATTAGCTTCTTGATTAAATCACTGTACGGTGCTCATTAAGTACCTGTCTGCTGGTGTGAAGAACCCGGTTTCATCTGGCTTCTCCTCGTCGCTCTCCTCCTCCTCCTCTTCCTCTGATGATTCCTCATCCGAGGGTTCTAGCTCTCCCCACGTTGTGTGGTCCACCTCTTCTTCCTCCGCCTTAGCCTAAATGCAGAAACACGTTAGTATATTAGTCATCGTTAAGAGACGGCCATAATACGTGCAGCAATCGAAAACAAAAACCTAAACAGTGAAGAAAGAAAATTTCAGATCGGATGAAATTCATACAAAGAAATGCACCATCAAACAATCAAACACAAGAGTTACTCTTGTTGTAGGACTTGAAGCAACGGTATTTACTCTTTTACATTATTAAGAAGTTATTATGATGATAAAAATTATTTTCACCTGGAAGTCTGCAGAATTGGTCCCAAACACGTCGCCGTAAAGGGGTTTGCCCATCTCGTCTACCGGGGGCTTCCCCCAGCCTCCGGCGTGATAACCAAAAGTACAGTTCTGATGAAGGGATGCAGATAATCAACATTAGGAAAAATGAGCAATAACTGATTTGCTGACAAATTTGTTAAACTGCTATTTTTCCCTCTTAAAGAAACTAGATCCTTTGTTACCTCTGGGATGGGGGAGTTGAGTCCAGGGATCTTCAGGTTGGGATAGGAGGGAGGAGGTCCGTACCTCTGCATTGCTATCAACCAGGGAGGCGGCACCTTGTGGGCGTTCTAGTCATGAAGACAAAGTGAAAATCCAAGTGAAACTCTAGCTCAGTTTCCTCAGTAAACCCTAAGGTTGGGCTCCCTCTGTACTGATCACATTTTCCAAGCTAAAAATATGCTCAGCATTCATTTGCGTGCCTGTTGGTGTTGCTGCGACAAAAACACCGCCTGGGTATATTTTTATAACTGTCGCTATAGCAGCGTTGTGCTCCTGTCCTCATTAATGTGTCGGTGTAAACAAGTCCTGTCACGTCTTATCTGACACATTTATTCTCACAGCTTGTACATTCATCCACCTAACAGCAGGAACAGAGAGAGTGACATAATGAGCAGGGGGAGTGATACTACAGCAGGACCGTAACAACAAAACAAGAGCAGCTGATTTATTCCTGATGCAACCTCATACAGTAGCTTTTATATCACACTGTACACTCTTATATAATTACACAGTCTCATCACTGAGATCCAAATGAGCCTAAGAACATAAACAAAGACGGTGCATGAAGCTCTACCATCACTGAGGATGTGTTTCTGTTTATATGAGCTCAGATTTATGTGTTTAAGTGAAATTGCAGTTAGTTTCAAACTTGTTGGCTGCTTTTTTTGTGCTTTAGTTCATTCAATTTGCACAATATTTGAACAATAGTGAAACTCACAGGTCCAACTGGCATTCCCAGAGCGATGCGCAGCTCATCGGACAGATCTCCTGGTTTCTTCTCTTTCAGACGAGTTTCAAACTCTTTACCCTGCAGAGGCACAAAAACACAAAGTCGTGTCATGGAGCTGTGGCGCTCGTAACCTCACTTTAATAAATGTACCTACATGCTCCTGATCACACGTGAAAACTGTGAGAACTGCTGAAAACCTTGTACCTCGTAGTAAAGGTCTCCGTGGATGGTGAGCTTGGGTTTGATTTGCCATTTGAAGAAAGCATCGTGGAGTTTCTGGTAGTCGATGTCGATCTTTCCCATCTTGGGACGAACCTTCTCTCTCATTTTGGTTTTCATAGTTTTGGCGTCTTCCTGCGAGTGCGCATAAAAACAGGGCCATTAATCATGCAGTACTTCTTCTGCCAATATTGACTCAGACCATCAGAAGGCCACCCACCTTCTCCTGCAGAGCCTCCCTCATCTCCTGGATGCCCGTCCTCTTGATGAACTCGGGCAGCTCGAACGGCGGCTTCTCGATACCTCTCTTTCCCTGCAGATACTTCCGTTTGAAGCACCAGTGTCTGGGCACCGGCACGGTGTTCCTGGTGGCTTTTAAGTGCACGAGCAGCTTGGGCTCCTGAGCTGTCACATCGTGCATTTCCACAACATCTGGACGAGCCACCAACTGAAGCAAAGCGGCACGAGGAGAAAAAAAAAAGGTTATTGTCTATTCACAATCGTGCACGGACTTTTAGACTGAAAAAACAAAGCATATATTTTTAAAGACTCAATGTACCTGCTTGAGTTCAGCCACTGTCAGCCGGTTCATCCTCCTCAGCTTCTTCTTGGATAGTTTTGGGGCATCCTGCCTGATTTCCTGCACATAAGAAACATTTCAGGTGTTTAGCACATAAGCAGACAAGTATTTCTTCTTTTTTGTCCGCTCTCGTAAAAGATGGAGGAATTAAAACCTCATCGCTGTCGTCACTGTCTTTCTTCTCCTCCTCAAATCCTTTTTTCCGCAGCACAGTTGTCTCGTGCTTCTCCGACTTCTCGGGCTCCTTCTCCTTCTCTTTCTTCACATCATCAGTCAGCTAGAAAAAGACAAGGAAGGACAGACTGCATTAGAGGTGGGGATCAAAGGAGACACTATTATGGTTAATCACGTCTGCTGTAGTCACCTTAAATGCCTCAAAAATCCGCTTGAAGAAGATGTAGTTGGGGTCGTAAATCTCAGGCTCCTCTGTGACGTATTCGATCTCCACCTCTTGCTCCTTCTCTTTGTCTTTCTCCTTGTCGCTGCTCTCCTTCTGCTGCTGCTCTGCCTGCTCCTTCTTCTCCTGCGCTCGCTTCTTCTTGCTCTTCTTTTTGCGGTTCCTGCGTTTGCGGTTTTTCTAAGGAAAAGATTGGTTCATAAATTCAGAGATGAGATCCCAATAATTTAAAAAACTTTTTAAAAAAAACCAACCAAAAAAACAGCCTCATTGATGAGTCATTCATGCCGGGAAGCCGTTTATTTTGGGATTATAAAACAGACTTCACAATTACAAAGCCTGTTTTTACAGCCGTGTATTTTCTGAATTAAATTAGACACCGTTTCCCAGGTTGACACGCGCAGTCTCAAGGAACCATTTTAAAAGTAAATTCCTCACATGGACTCATAATGCTCTGACCTTTAAAAGTGCCAATCTCAGATGCTTAAAAGAAGGCTTACATCTTTCTTAGACAGGCTGTCGTCATCTGTGTCAGACATGAATGGTGCGGATGAATTGGCCATGTCCATCTCTCCTCCCTCATCATCATCCTCTTCTGAAAGATAGATAGATATATATAAAAAAAAAAGCAGGGTGACCATACTATAAAAACTCATTTTCTAAAGTTAGACAACTTAAGACAATTATAGCTGGTCTTCCCCGGCGGTCACCACAGAACAAAACTGAAGATGAATTAAAAAAAAGAAAGAAAATTTTTGGTTCAGTAGCAGTCTACTCAGCTGACCGACCTGTGGGATCAATGAGCTGTTCTTGTCTGATCTCCTTCAGCTGGAGGATCTTCTCCAGAGCCTGGGGGATCTTTGGCCCAGTGACGCTCATCTCCTCGCTCTGCCAGCTCTGAAATTCACACCAGAAAAATTATAGACATTTTACGTGCGTCTGTCTCTGGAAAAAGAAACTTGGTCCTAGCATGTTTGGATTAGTCCACAATTTTGACAAATGCAAACATGTCTGGACACAAAATACAAAATGATGGAAAAGGGGTCAAATGATCTCATTTGGTCATGTGTGATTAGCTATCCAATCTTAAAAAAAAAAAAACTTCTAAGAAGTCAAAATGATGCTACATACAGGGGGGTGGGGGGTGTTTACCTCTCTGTTATCCTCTCCAGGAGGAGGCGGCACTGTGTGTTTCTGAATTGGCAGCATGCTGACACCTGGAGGCAGAGGCCCTGAAACACACATAATTACATTAAAAAATGGCTCCTAAAATGTGCTGTTTCAGAAGAAATAAATACTTCTGAAATACAGTGCGTTACATAAAATGCTGGCTTAAACACACCTCTGATTGGGGTGACAGTGGGCATGGACCTGGGCGGCATCTTCGCCATCTCCTGCTGACGCTCTTGTTCCAGCAGCACAGCAGCCTGAAATGAAAATGTTTATAATTTTCAGTAGCCGAAAAGTGAAATGTGCACACCCACAAATATATATATATAATTCCATGTTCTGCTGGTTCTCCAGCTTTGCGTCACGGGGTCAGAAGTCTGAGCTGAACTCTCTCCAGCTCTTACGGAGGAGGGACCGGAGGTGTTCCCAAGCCAGCAGGGAAATGTAATCTCTCCAGCGTGTCCTGGATCTGCCCCAGGGCACGCTGCTAGCAGACAGTACCCAAAACACCTCAACTCAGAGCAGTCCAGGAGGCACTGATATTCAGATGCCTGAACCACCTGGTGGTAGTGGTTCTATTCTGACCTCTTTTGAACAACTGAACTACTCACTCCATCTCCAAGACCCAGCCCAGCCCCTCCTTTAAAGGAAGCACATTTCTGTGGTGTCATTCTTTCAGTCACTATCCACAACATTTAACCACAGAAGAGGGTGCCAATGCACTGTTAAATTCATGGCCTTTTATATTCAGTTTCTCACAGCATCCACCAGGCTGATTTGTCTGTCACCCTACAGCTCCACTTTGCCTTGCTTGTGAACTACACACTAGATCAGGGGTGGGCAACTCCAGGCCTCGAGGGCCGGTGTCCAGCAGGTTTTAAATGTGTTCTTGATTCAATTACAACTGATTTAAATGGCTAAATTACCTACTCAACATGTCTTGAAGTTCACCAGAGGCCTGGTAATAAACTAATCATTTGATGGAGGTGTGCTGACCCCATCTAAAACCTACAGGACACTGGCCCTTGAGGCCTGGAGCTGCCCACCCCTCCACTAGATACTTGAGGTAACAACTGAGAAAATATCTCAATTTAGAGTTCTTCACCCTCTTACCCTTTTCTGTTGCTCCAAAAGATCTTGTTCATCCATGACATGGGAATCACCCTGAGACAGGCACAAACAATAGCAGCCAGTCAGTGAAAACACGCTTCTTTGTAATGCATTTTTAAAGCAGACAATTATTGCTGAGTTGTTTAAAAAAAACCCCAACATATCCTTTCAGAGTCCCCTACAATAGTATGTTTTTCAGTATAGTAAGTTTTCACGTCTTTTTTTTTTAAATAGTGTTTTAAGTTATGATCATGTGTCCGAATGTTGCTTTGTTTTCTAAATGCAAATGGCAAAAATTAATGAAACATTAAACTTTAGGTCCAGCTATCCTCACCTTGGCTCTCTCCTCCTGCTGTAACAACATGGCTGCTCTCTGCTGAGCCATCTTCAGCTGATCATCCTGTGTGAGGCCAGGTGGTGGCAAACCAGAGTGGTCCATGCCCATGTGTATACCGGGTGGAGGGGGCCCGCCAGGCATCATGCTCATAGCTGGGATCATACCCATACCAGGAGGCATGGGCACCATAGGCATTGGGGGCATGGTAGGGATACCTGGCATCTAGAGAAGGAAATACATGAAATACATGATGTTAATGGGAAGCATGAAGCACTGAAGTGAAGTCGCACTGAGATTATGTGACTGACTCGGTAATATGTTAAGGTGAAGATAAGGTGGTAAGATGTTTAGTGAATTTTTATTTTGGTAAAGTGTTTCTTAACACCATTTACCATAGTTTTACTAACATACTGACAAAACATACTCAACTGTAACACATTCAAGACTGAAAACTTAGGATTAAGTAAAAGCTATTGTGGCTGCTCCATTAAGGCGTTAAAACAGCAGGTAGCTCTATGATATGTGATTTAGAAGAAGCCCTTCCTGATGGAACCACAAAGAGAATTGTGTCTCCTCCCAGAACAGGATCTTATGCTTGTTAAGCAAATGTGTTACACGATGTAACAGCTCTCGTAAAAGTTGTAGAGGAACCAAATGGCTTGTAGAAAGGGCCAGACACCCCATATTACTGAAGAATCCCTGTGCACAACTCACACCCTCAAATATCAGTGAAAGCTGGTCCAGCGCTCAAAAACTGCATAATCTAATCATGTAAATCAAAATATACAAAACGCTATACTGGTACATTGTAATATGTGTCACCATTGTATGCTGCAGTCAGGGGCGCCGTAAAGGGGTGGAAGGTTAGGACGATTGTAAGGACCCAGGCTGAGGAAGGGCCCAGAAGACCAGATCCCTTTTTTTTCTTATTTCTTTTCTCTTTTTAATATATACGTTAAATGTGCTACGGCCCCTCCTACACATAGTGTATTTTGTCTATTTTGACCATATATTTAATGATATTTAACAAATAATGTATTATAATAATGTACTGTTTATGACACACCCCTAACTTTTACAATGGTTCGTTCCACCTGTACATCCAAGCCACGATGGCTAGCATAGCGTCTTTTGCTATGATGCAGCTCAGACAGTGACAAACGCAGGCATGTTGCATCATACAGGGTATGTTTATTGGGTTAAATTTTATCTATGAAAAATGTAGAGGGCCCAGAAAGTTTGGTTTCCGTAGGGCCCAGAATTTCTGGCGGCACCCCTGGCTGCAGTATTAAACTGACATCAGGGTTTTCCCTCCAAGTTACCTGGGAGCCCATTTGTTTATCATCAGTAGGTTTGCTAAGGAGAATCCCAGTCTGTGGAGGGACACATACAAAAAAACTCAACTCAGAACAGTTTCTTTGATTTCAATGAAAAGGAGAAAAGGTCAGAAAAAGATGAATAGCTGGGATATACCATTGACTTCTGGCCACACTTTATTCATTACTACTCTACCGCGGCGTGAAAGACCACCAATAGTTACAAAACGCACCACCATACCAAAAGGCTGCAAGTTGAGTGAATAAAACCGAATCCAAATGCTTTTACCTGCATCATGTAGCCCTTCAGTCTGTCAATCAGCTCCTCTCTGGGACCTAAAGAAAGAGAAAAAACATCGGAAACTGATGTTAAACAACGCTGATATTAGTTTGGGCGTGTAAAATGTGCACCAGTAATGTACCAGAAGAACTCAGAGCTCGTTTCGAAGTTAACGAGTTACAAAAAACTAGGCTAATGTTGACCCCTTCATATCAAGTTAGCAAAGCAGCTAATCCGCTGAATTAGTTACAGCGCTAATACGAAGGAAACCATCTAGCCAAATGCTATATGTTTTATCAAACATGAATCACAAGAGTTAAAATGTCACGTAGCTGATTAATTGGTGCATTAAATTTACTTAACACAGTGTAAACACTACTCAGGCCTAGCTTAAACTTCTTGCAACGGAAGCATTGCGTTTTAACGCTACTAGCTTAAGTTAGCAACTGGCTAGCTGCCGATAGCCAAACAGCGTCTGTGTTAGTGCTCTAGGCGAGTGTTTTTCTTACCCATGTTGGGTACTCCGAGCTCTGCCAGCTTGCCCTGAAGCTCCGGAATGCTCCATGTATTCAGAGCTCCAATAGCACTCCCCAAATCGGACGGTAAAGACTCGGTGCCCGGCGGTCCGTCGGATGCCATGTTGAGGTTAGCTCAATGGAACAACGGCGGCAGCGGAGGACACGCGAGAGCTGGGGAACGACGCAATGCACGACGGGACGTGAAGTCTGACGAGAGTTTTTTTTTTATTCAATGCACTGCTACTGCAAAATTCAGTCCATCAGGTAAAAAGATATTGACTAATACAATCCCACACAAACAGACG
>VUQR01014040.1:0-12883 GCA_015108515.1 Hemichromis elongatus | reverse complement strand
CCCCCATACTCTGTGATAATTTTGCGCATTTTCAACGTCAGCACAAACATTACACCCTAAAATTCTATTTATTATCTACATATTTAGTTGTCTTATTATTGTCTATTTATTCATTACTATTTTTTCTTTTCTGACGGCATAAAACAGACATTGTAATTGTAACTCTGTATCAAAACAATAAAGATTATTCTAATCTGAAAGGAGACGCGCTACTAACTGAAGTCACTAGATGTCACCGTTGGCTGCTTAGACTTGAAATCCTTTAAATGTTGCCGTTAGAAGAAAAATAACTTTCTATTTTTTACATTTTATAGCTTACAAGTCTACCGAATTTTTAAAATAGGTATAAAATAGAAATACTGTGCGTAACTAAATTTCAAATGGAGCCTCGCTCTTGGTAAATGTGGCCTTTTTAAGTTAGGGACAGTATTTAAAGAACTATGGAAAGGGATTTTTTTTTTAAATCTTTTAAGGCCAGCATAATGCATATAAACATAGAGTACCACAATAAACTAGAGGATCAAGCTAACTCTGCTGCAAACAAAGAGCACTACATGAGAGAACAGCGCACAAATCCCTCCCTGTCAGTGTAGTTTTATGACTTGCGGGCACTGCGCAGTCGCATTGGAACGAGGGCACACATAGCGGCAGCAGGGCGTTTCTTCTGTGTAGAGAAGAGGGGAGGGTACATACTAAACATGGAACGGAAAGCAAGTTGCATGTTGAATTTCCGTAACTAACTTTTTTTGCAGAGGAAACGCATTGCAAGGTAAATATAAGATTCATCCTTCAACATCACTTTACATCAGCAGTTTAGTGTCGGGACGCAGGGGAGTGCACTGTGCCAAACGCGTTTGTCCTCCTGGTCTGAACTTTTCTTTCTTTTTTTAAGAGCAGAGCTGAAAGTTTGAGTTGTTGTTTAGTTTGTAAAGCCGATAACAAACTACAGTCAGTAGTCTGTCCAAGGTTTCACGAGAGTAATAATCATGAAATATTACTACTCATTAATCAGCTCCTCCAAATCTGCTTTTGCTGTCTTACTCTTTATTATTATTAATATTTTTTTTTCACCGTGTTTGATGTAAGTAAAGTGAAAGGAAATTCGTCAAACAGCTGTTGTTGTTGCTCATTGTTTATTTCTTTAATTTTATTTTTTTTCCCAGGGACCACACCTATCTATCATAAGAGCTTTTGCTTATCTGCGTGAACCATGCGTCCAACCTAAAGTTTTATAAAGAGCAAAATCTGCTGGAGCTGAGGCGCATGCTCTAACGAGTATTCTCCAAATGTAGCCGAGTTTCTCTAAAAGCTGTTTTGTTCTGCAGACTTTGATGAGAAAAAATGACTCTCACACAGAAGTCAGCACGTTCCTTGTAGTGGTCACAGTGTGTGCGAGCGTGTGTGTGTGTGTGCACCATTTCTCTGCTGGTCTATTTTCTCCAAACACTTTGGATATTTTATCACACAGTAAACTGTGCTGGAACATGAACCCCTGCATGCAGAAATACACCACAGGCGGTCAAAAGGCTTACGCATGCCACAAAGCCTGACTCCACCCTCCCAAGGGCACCACTTACTTTTAGCACGATTTAATCAGCCCTAGTCGTGAGGAGGAAACTGGACTCAGACAATCATAAGCAGAAAAGCATTAGTCACACATACACACATTGCTGATGATTGCAGTGGTTTCACGGTCTTTGCATGCTTGCTGCTTCAGTCGTGTGTTTCTATTCATGGCTGCACGTCCCCTATGTGAATGGAAACATCCTGCCGCTGTGTCAAAACAAATAAGTAAAAGGACCAGGTTATGGCTTGGATGAAAGTGCACACTTTCAGTTCTTTGTGATTATACTGTGTTGCATTTTTAGACGATATAGTGCAATACATACATACACGCATATTCTCATGTGCTACCACCCGCACCGAGGGGGAGGCTAAGCGTGTGTGTTGGGATGTGGAGCGAGGGTATGTAGGCTGCATGTATTTCTCATGTGAGGGGAAGTAAAATATTCATTAGAGTCAGATTGAACTGTTGTTGGGTAAAATGTGCCCCGATGGCAGCAAGCAGAGGTAAAAACCACACGACTGAGGTTTTAATAGAACAAGTTATGATCCTTTGTTGTTGGTTTAAATAATGGGATCATGGGTGTTTTGTCATGAAACAAACTTAGAGTGACATACATATTGTAAGCATATGAGTAATTGTTTGTGGTCTGCAAGCATTTCGTGGTAATGGGTGTGTTTTGTGAGGGGCAGTGGTGTTTTTCCTCACAGAGCTGTCACCGGACACACTTCTGCCTGTAGTCAGTAGCCCCTCCCGTTCTAGGAAAAGTTAATTAAGTATTAGGTGAAGTTATAGGAGTGTTCAATCTTGTCATTCAGGTGACAATGGGACTACGTTAACAGTGGTAAAATAAAGATGTAGAAATCAGGCATAACTCCTCCTTCCTGCCACATTTGGCACATCCCTCACAGGAGGTTGACTATAAAAGTAGTCCCGAAGGGTCTGTCAGGACTGGTTTGGCAGTTCCTGGAATCAAACTAGAAGGTGTAGGTTGGAGGAGAGGTAAGAAGAAACACATGGGCCTGACATAAATCTGAAAACTTGCATTTTTTACGAAACTTTTGTTAGGGTTTCATGATGGACTCAGCAGTAAGGTGAAGAACAGTGAAGCGCAGTTTTATTAATAGTCTTAAAGGGATGGACATGGTCAGCAGGATGGATCCATGCTTTCATATTTATGCCGTAGTCTGACCGTACTGTCCTAATGTTGTCGCTAAAATTGGAAAAGTTCCAATCTTTTATTGTAAAATTCCACAGAACCTGTGTGAACTGTAGCCTCAGTTTCTTGTTCTTAGCTGATGGGAGTGTCGCAGTATTGTAGCCTGTCTGCTTGTTGTCTGTGTGTTTAGAGACGCTCTTCTGTTTACTTTGGTTGTAAAAGCAGTTATTTGAGTTACTGTTGGCTTCCCATTACCTTCGAAGCAGTCTGACATTTCCGCTTTGACCTCTGACACCAAGTAGATTTTCACCAAAGAACTGCCCCTTGCTGGAAATTTAGTCTGTTTTTGCTCATGCTCTGTAAAATGTAGAGATGGCTGTGTGGGGAAATCCCAGCAGATCAACAGTTTCTGAAAGACCCAGACCAGCCTGTTTGACAACAACTGTGCCACATTCATAGTCATTTAAATCGCATTTCTTCCTTATTTTGATGCTCACTTTGATCTGTTGCAAGTTGAGTTGACCATGTCTAAATACCTGATTACACTGAGTTGGAGCCATGTGATTGGCTAATTCGATATTTGAATTAACAAGCAGTTTAACAGGTGAGGCCACTTCACAAAGGTATTAACATGCCCACATTTAATTTGTACATACATTTATGTAATAAAGAAAAACAGTGTTGGCACTTGTAGTGATGCTAATGCTGATATGTGGTATGGATGCTAAATAGCTCATTAAAAAGAATGCAGGAGGAAGCAACAGTAGTTGTTACAGTGGTGGCAAAAGTGCCTTTGTTAGTGTGAGTAATAATTTTTGTGGTAAAAAATATAATGGCAGCAATAGTTGTGGGTGCAGCCATTATGCAGCACTATTAGCTTTGCTAGCTGTAGCTTTAGGGGTCTGTTAGCATAAATAATCTGTAGTACTCATGTAAATGACCCTAGTGTGGTTTCATCATGCTAGCAGCAATAGAGGCACATGTGCAAAGACAAGTCTTTGTGTTGTGTAATTGAACAGACTGAGAAACCTGCTGTCGCAGCTGCATGCTCAGTTTTTGGCTCTCCTAGCTGAAACATTCTTCACGCAGTCAAATGGGCCATTTTTGTGGGTGTGGCTCACTATTAGCAGGGGGAGGAATCTGTTACATGGCCCCACAGCTACACAAACCAGTGAAAGCCACACTCTTTTCTGCTGTGACGGACACCTGTGGACTGAAAACAGGAAGTGTGGATCTTTATATGCATATCTGAGGTGCGGTAATGGGGAAAAAAAAAATAATGACAGAGTTGAAAGAAGATAAAAATAAATGTCTTCCACTCTGTGTTTGATGGAAAAGATGCAGGCTCAAAGCAACAAAGTGAGACTAACTCTGTCAAAAGCTCCAGTTCTGTCTTTGGTGGCACTAATGATAGTTTATGCTTCCTCATCCCAGCCTCTGCTTAAAGCGTTACACAGAGAGCTTGTGCTTGTTCTTTGCCTCATGCAACCTTTAGTGTAATTCACGCATACACAAAGACACACACACACACACACACACATCCTGCTTTGTTAATGTGCTTTTCTGATTAAACATTGACTTTAAATTTAGTTCTCACTTACACTGTAAGTGCACCACAGTAAAAGTAGCACAGATGTGCCAACTGTGTTAGGCTTTGCTGGTCTTTTCTAAGAATGCATGGGTTTGGTTGACTGCAAAGAAACAAGGAGACCTGGTTTGCCTGTTAAGCTTTCAGTGTCTGTGGACACGAAGGGTGTGCACGGCCTCTGCTTTTGTTCTGTGATGTATGCGTAGATATTGGTATGTACAGACTTGTATCTCACTGAATAACTTTTTCGCTTTTGTGCTCAGTTTCTCACTTTAAGCTTCTTTTTTTGTTCAGGGTTTGGCCAGTGCTGTGATAAGGACGGGCTGTGATCCTGCACGGTGTGAACTTGCCAAAAAAAGAACAACAGACGAGGAGTAGTGTTATCTGGAATTGGATGTTTTGCACTGAGGAAGACGTCTCTACTGTGACAAGCTTTGGATTTTTTTTAGCCCCTCCATTTGTGATTGCAATCAAAGCATCCAGCTAGAGTTCAACCACATGCACCACAACCAAGCAGCAGCCTAGCCTCGCCACTGTTTAATAGCGTATTAATAGCTCCTGATGTTTTATTCTAACTGATGATTGAGCCTTGAAGCCATTACCACTTTGTATCAGGTTTACATCAGCACTGCTGCAGTACTTTATATTATAAAAGCTCAATAGGCTGCTGTTGCCTCTTTAGTAATTGACGCATCTTTACTTCTTATTGTGGTTCCAAAGAGAATCAAATTGATAGCAGCTGTCAGTCCTACTGTGCTCTGTTAACTCCACAAGCTCAAGATGGCACAGCAGCCCATTTTTGCCACAGGCATGGCCTACAAGCTGAGGAACCAGTGGGATCGTGATGACGGCCTGGGGCAGAACCACAATGCCGTAAAGTTCTTGGGTCAGGACTATGATTCTCTGAAAGCCCAGTGCCTTCAAAGCGGGAGATTGTTTCAGGATAGCCTGTTTCCTGCCACGGCGTCATCTTTGGGATTCAACGAACTCGGCCCCAGATCGGCAAAGACCAGTGGCGTCAGCTGGATGAGGCCCAAGGTGAGAAATCGCGGCGGTGGCGGGGAGGTGTATATGTGTTTTTGTGTGAAAGAATGGCTTGCTCTTACAGCTCAGTGAACTCCAGCCTGGTACAGTGATAGGATGCCACCTGTGCAACAAGTCCAGCCATGAAATTTCCTCACTCCTAAACTTTCCAAACATACAAACATAAGTGGTATTATTACAAAGAGGGAGCGACTGGGAATGACAGCAACTCGGCCACAAAGTGGTAGGCCAGAGTTCAGTCACACAGGAACTCTTAATGCTTCAGCATACCAAGTAATTTTGAACAATAAATGCTCCTATCTAGTTTTGGTATAGCCCCTGTTCCAACCTTACTGTGCACCAGTGCACAAAGCAAGGCCCATAAAGACACGGATGAGTGAGTGTGGTGTAGAAGTGCTTGACTGGCCTGCAGAGAGTCCTGACCTTAACCTGATAAAACACCTTTGGGAAGAGCTGAAGCTGTTATACCTGCAAAAGGTGGACTGACAACACATTAAACTCTACGGATTAAAAATGAGATGTCACTTAAATTCATATTTGTATGAAGGCAGACAAGTGAATACTTTTGGCAATATAGTATAACGGACCACACCCCTGAATTTTCTTAGATCTTATCTGGCTGCACTGCATCACAATGCAAATGTCTGACTCACGCCTACAAAACGCCTCACTCAGATATTTGGTGGTTTTTAAAGTACCAGCTCCTTTTTAAACAATGTGTTATGTCTGAACGGGCCACTAAGAGTAGAGTTGGTAATTGTCTGGAGAATTCACAGCAAGCAAGTGGACATCTTGACCTCCTTCATATAAATGCGGCAGCTCACCCTGAGGCCTAGTATTTTAAAATTGTGCACCCATCTGACAAGAGCTATCTCCTGTTGCATGCTACATGTGAGATGCAGCAACTTCAGACAAAGCATGGAACCGATTCTTCCAATATTGCTTTAGTATAAAATTTGAGTTACAGGCACAAAATTCCAGCGCCTAAATAATGAAGTCCCATGACCACCTGCAGTGTGTGTGTGTGTGTTTAAGCAGAAGCACTAACATTTGACAACAGAAAAAAACTGATTTTTGACATGTGTTTGTCATAATATACATTTAAAAAAAAAATTCCCAGACACAAAAGGTTTGTGTCTGGGAATCAAAACGGAGACTTTTGAAATGATGACGCATGTTAGTCATATGATCCAGTCATGTGACCACTTCAACCAGGATGGCGGATGGCATCGTACAGCAGTTGTTTTGTTTGCTCACAGTTTTTTGTGGCCGTTTTGAACCTTCACCTCATTATCATTCCATTTGAAAAATTTTCGGCCCTTTTAATGTGGCAACTCATGTGAAAACGACTGAAAATGATAGCGTGGACGCAGAGCGTTTTCACACGAAAAGGCAGTTTTCAAATCTATCCGTGCTAGTGTGGACGTGGCCTTAGAAGCACAGGGGGGAAGATGTGAAGGAAGTAGTTAGGAAGTTGTTCAGTGAACTGATAATGACAAAGTAGCCATTCAGTGACAGACAGTCAAGACCTCATTTCTCTTATTTACTTTCTGTCATATAGATGCCGTGTTATAGGTGGTTAGCTCTGTTTATTATAGGTGAAATTGAAAATAAAAATTCATTATATATCATAATAATCCCTATGAGCCAAAAGCTCAGACCTTAGACTGCTGTAAAGGATTTGTTTCAGACATTTAATTATCTGTTTATTAATTCTTCTCTGGATCCTGCATGATGTCAAAGAGAGAGGATATTCCAAATATGGTCATTTCAAACTCTAAAGTTCCAGTCACCACTTGTAACAGCTCTAAGGTCTTTTACCTCGTACACTTTAGCAAGCTGGCTCCACAGACTTAAGTTTTCTCATTGAGTTAATAATGATTGATTGATTTAATATTAACACACACAAAGCCTCTTAGGTCTAATAAGAGGCCTTTGAGAGGCCTCTTATCACATCTTCTACCATCTCGTGCCTTTTCATCTCTCATCACCTTTTACTATGTTATAAATACACCAGTGTGGTCTGTGTAGCTGGGAGCTGCACCAGAGAACAAAGTGGACTTGAAAACTGCGTGCTCTCCTTTATGTTGTGTTTGCACACACTGTGTCAAGTTGCTCTTGTCAGTCCTGCAGTAACAGAGCGAGCTGTGGTCTTAAAAGCTTGCCTTGTGATAATTTTGGCTTTCTTTTGAATATGCAGATCATCACGTGTTCATGGGTGTAGATTATCTGTTTGTTTGTTGCATCCATTGCTTTTCTGAGGTCTCAGACATCCAAAAATATCACTTCATAATGCATGCATCACCTGCACCAGGGGATCTGTAATATTTACACTAAGAGCCCTGAAGGGGAGGGGAAAAGGCTTCATGTGAGTCTTTAAAAATGCCCATGATGCACCAGTGAATTAAGCCATTTGTTGAATAGTTGGTGTGTGTGTGTGTGTGTGTGGCATGACATGAACTATTTCTTTTTATAGCTTCATGGGGTTTCTCACGCTCACCATGCTGAATACAAGAAGGTTTGGGAAGCAGGAAGTTGGGCAAAATCAAATGGGAACAAGGAACACTAGACTGGACTAAGACCAAGAGATATGTGTGTGTGATCGGACCACGGCAGACCTGGAGACATATTCACGGTTTTCAGCATCTTTATTGACATACACGGTTGTTGTTAACGCATTCAGCCAGAGCTGCAGCTCTCTCGCTGCCAGCTCCACACAACTCACAACCAACTTCACAGGACCCGGTGCAAATACATAAGGCGGCGGGACATGATTGCGGATGCCGTCCAGGTGCGTCCGCCTTCCCTGCACGGCACCGCAGGCCACGCCCGCCACAATGTGCTTAAAGCTAGCCACATTAATCCCAAAGAAAACTACCTTTTTACAACTACTTATAACTTACTGAGTTAATTGTTTGCCATTAAACTAATAAAAAAGACACTCTTCAATTATTATTAATTTTATTAGAAGCTGGTTTAACTGTATCTCCTACCTATAATTAGCTGAAATTGCTTTTGTGGGTATGAACTGCTACCTTGATACCCGCTAGTGACTTAAAACAGTTCACTCCATCTGTAGATCATAGATTTTAATAAGGTGTAAACAAACAGACCATCTCTAGAATAGAGTATTTTGTATTTATTATGCTAGCCGATGCCTGTGCTACAGTATTGTATGGCCTGTTTATGATGTTGGCCATAAAATTAAAATTATGTGATCCTTTCATAAAGTGTTGTAGATTTTCTAGCCCTGTGCTATGTGGTTGCCAGGGTATGCGATAATGTCAGATTATATGATAGAGATAAGACTCTTCAGGGGCCTCACATGTACCTGTGTGCCAAGTTTGGTTGCTCACTTCCTGATTGTGTGGGACGAGTTGGCAGACGAAGAAACAAACACACAGAGATAAGGTTTTTCCCGTGAACGTTTTCCATAAAGTTCCCACCGCTGGCGGCCATCGTGCAAGATGGACCCCCAGACTCGGTTTTGATTTTATATTTGTTGACGTGTTGGAAAGCAGGTATTTAGTTGTGTGCATGCAAGATCAGGTTATTTGTCCTGAGCTTCAGTTTAAAAGTAGCTACCTGACAAGATAGACCAGATGATTGCCCAGCTAGCGTCAGCAATCTACCTCAAACTAACTCAAGCTGTGCAGTTCGGCCCACTTTATATCACACTGTTGCATGGCTGGACTATGTGTTGCACCAGAGACATTATAATCAGAGACTTGACACTCAATTCTGAATTGCTGCCCTGCTATACGTGATTTTAGGGTTGCCCCAGCTGTTGAATCCCACTTTAACTGCTTACTTTGGGCACTTCAGTCATGGATTTCAAGCTCCTGGTAGCCATGGAGCTAGAAAAAGGCACTTAACTGTAGATTATAAAGTGGGCAGCTTTGTAGACACGCTTCGTTAGCTCTTTTATCGTTGCTTCAGGTCATGTGTCAGACTAATCATCAGTTAGAGATAAGACTGATAGAGATGCAGTGTTAAATGACTGATTTCTTGCATAAAAGTGATAAATCTCTAATGATGAATTTTTAGTGTTTCTTCTATAAGGCAATGGGTACAATGTGTATTCTTCCTGTCATTGTTGACAAAGTTCAATGAGATGAGAATGAGAAAAGGAAAGAGGAGCACAACATGTTTGCAAAATGTTTGTCTCAAGGCAAAGAAGTGCTAATCTGTGTGTTCTTATGTGTGTGCACCGACAGGATCTCTGCAAAGGGCCCGAGTTCATCGTAGGTGGAGCTACTCGCACTGACATCTGTCAGGGCGCTTTGGGTAAGTCCCGCTGGGAGAGTTCCCAACTGTTTCAGTGTTACTACTGCATGATTCATCTATTAGACCCGAGGGGAGGAACTGAGATTTAATCTGGTAGGTAGTGAAAGAGAACACTGCCAAAAAATAAATAAATAAATAAAACCCAAACAGGTAACTGAGTGCATAGATGTTAGTTGCTATGTTAAATCCAGGGAGATGCTGGATGCAAGTCATGAATAAGTGAAGCTTCCCTCTCCTCTGTAGAGCATCATACAGCATGAACCTGAGCAACACACTGAACCTTGCACAGCAAAAATCTGATATAAATATAGCTGATCTTTGTAGTGCAATTAGCTGCAATATTATAATGTCATTACTGTAGTGAAGGTGGATGAGTTTAAGTACCTGGGGTCAACCATCCAAAAGAAAGGACAGTACACAAGAGAGATGAAGACGTCAGGGGTGATTTGTGACATAAAGATAGTAGAAAGACCACGGAGGGGATTCATGGGTGTAGTGAAGGAGGACATGCAGCATGACGGGGATAGGGTGAGATGGAGGCAGATGATCTCCTAAAGCAAGGCCTCAAGGGCCGGTGTCCTGCAGGGTTTAGATCTCACCCTGGGTCAACACACCTCAATCAAATGATTAGTTCATTACCAGGCCTCTGGAGAACCTCAAGACATGTTTAGGAGGTAATTTAGCCATTTTAAATCAGCTGTGTTGGACCAAGGACACTTCTAAAACCTGCAGGACACCGGCCCTCGAGGCCTAGAGATTCCCACCCCTGTCCTAAAGGGAGCAGCTGTAAGAAGAGTACAATAAGGTGTTATATCACTGCTTTGATAGCAATGCAATGTGATAACAGTAACACGTTACTTTCTAAAATGTTACATCTAACATTTCAGGAAGTGTGTGACACCTCTACCATGTGGAAGAAGCAGTTGAGTTTCTGGATATAAAAACTGATAGACTGACCTCTTTGTCCACATCCATTTACCTTTAGTAGACTCCAGATGGGATTAAATGATGATTGGTGGAAATAGACACAGACCTGATCACTACTGGAGATATCAGTCTGAGGGAGTATGACAATGTGCAGTAACAGTTTATTACCCGAGATACTTCCCTGCTCAACACAGAGCTTTATTTATAATTCATGATTTGTTGCTTCTTGTCTGTAAACAAGGCCACCTTCCATTTCTTTCAGTAGATCTGATATCGCAGAAAGCCACCTAGCCTGCTGTGGAAGTGCGTGCTTTTTTGCAGACTCTGGCACTCCCAGATGTATTGCAAAAACCTCTAAAATCCTGAACCAGGAAACATAATGCATTACTCTGTTTAAAAGGATCAGTGTTCATGTTAACAAGATTTAAAAATCACTCTGTTTTTTTTTTTTTTTAATCCATTATAACCCAAAGCAATTGACTGAGACCATAAATTAATCAGGAATCCGCCTTACAGACACCGATTTAAAAAACCTTAGACTCCTACAGGACAGGAAGTCTTTTTGCAAACATATGCATTAGAATGGAGACTTTACTTTTCTGAAATGGATGCTACGTCCATATTTTCTATTGGCTACAGACGGTACTTGTATGAAAATATAAAACTCAACGATTTAATTTTTTTTCTTGAGTAACTTTGGGTGTAATGAAGTCAGAATAAAACCTAAAGTTTCAAAAACGTGTCAGTTAGAACTCCTCCCATAAAAGCACAACCGTTGCTCCACTCTTGGAACAAAGCCTTAAGAGACAAGATAGCACAACACTGACTGGTTTGACAGTGAAAGGATAATAGTAGGGCTCGTAACAGAGAATGTAATGACAGTCAAACTGCTGAAGGAACTATGTCAATCATTGGCTTTCCATCTTCTACCCAATGCTCTTTTGCAATAGGGGATAATGGAAGTGGCTACTGTGGCTTGAACCCACTATGCAAGTCCTGCTGACAAGATCAGTGACTCATGGCGAGTCTGAGATTCTGTCCTCGCCTCTCCCATTTACCAGAAAGCAAAGCCTGTGCAAACAATTAATGAGCTCTTAGTGGGTGAATTCCAGTTTTGTGTTTGTCTAAAAGTTGAAATTATTTGCAAATGTAAACACAGACTCACGTTAAGCATGACTGCACTCAGTTAAAAATTTTACCCATGAAGGCTGATTTCTAATGGTAGTAAAACTGTGTGTGTGTTTCCTCAGGTGACTGCTGGTTGCTGGCAGCCATCGCATCGCTGACCCTAAATGACAACCTCCTCCACAGAGTGGTTCCTCACGGCCAGAGTTTCCAGCAGGGATATGCTGGCATCTTTCACTTCCAGGTGATGACTGCTGACAGCTTCACTTCCTTTCCTTTTTTTTTTTTCAGTCATATTAAAAGCTAGAACCACAAAAATCATAGCAGACAGCTGTTATACTTAACCAGCTGCAAGCAGTTATCAGGTCAAAAGCAGGTTACCAAGGCCTGAGTGTCTGTGTGGCATCTCAAACTCAAACAAAGCAAGTGATTCCAAACCTGACAATTTATGCTCAGGTCGTGATGTCGGCTACTTATGTAACACAGATAAATTATGTAATCACTTGACATGAGCTGTTGAGCAATGCTGTTATTTTCTTTCTTCCCTCAATTTCTCAGTGGTGACTTTCACTCTGAGGTGGATGAAAACTAATATTTGTCCGCAGGGAAGCTGTGAAACATCAAACAAAGACAGGACTTTTGAATTTACTGCGTCTCCTGTGTTTTTGTCTCAGCGCTTCCTGTTGTGTTATTTTGTCAGAAACAGGAAATAATGCAACAACTTCTTGTTGTACAACAACATGGAGTTTTTGTTTATGGTTTTATAGTAGTTAGCTCTGCAGTAGTGATGTTCAAATCGTGAACGAATCGTTCAATACTCGAGAATCACTTTACTGACTTGTGAATCATGATTGACAAGTGCTACTGACTCACTGACTCATCCCTGTTGCTGTTAGCAAACTAATTCCATTAGTAGAAATATATCTAGCTTATAATTAAAATTGGGGGAAATAAAAAAACAGCCAGTTTCTTAACAAAAAAAAATTCTGCTCTAAACTGGAAGAAAAAACCCTGAGCAGAAACCTCACATCAAGACAATAGCTCCTCGGTTCACAGTAGCATCGTTCAGCTAACATGCTAACAACACAGCTAACATGCTAACAGCACATTTGAGCTACTCACCCCAAGCGAATCACTCAGGACTCACCCCCTCCCTTGCTGTGCTGAATCGTAGCATAAGCGAATCACT
>VUQR01014039.1:42015-68961 GCA_015108515.1 Hemichromis elongatus | reverse complement strand
AAAAAAAAGAAGTTCAAGTAAAAAAAAAAAAAAAAAAAAGTTCAGTGAAGAACAAATTACAATCGGCACAGAGAAAAGACACCTCGCACACAAGCGCATATGAAAAGTATTGATGCATATACTGTATACTTGCACTCGCATCTTCCGCACACTTGACTGAACCACACATGCCGTGACACATCTTGACAGATACACACCCGTCTACTCATCCTTACAGACTCACAGTGCAAAGGCCATGCTGCACAGAGGTGCTGACGGCTGTCATGTTAATATGCCAGAGAAGCTGGAGGATTGGGTTGTTACCAGCAGGATGAGTTAGAGGAGTAGAGCAGAGGGAGGAGGAAGATAATGTGTAGGGAGACTTTCATTCCTAAATCATTTATCCACATTTTTTTTCTTCTTCTTTCTTTCTTGACAAAAGTGACATCTTCTCCTGAGCAATGATCTGGTGCCTTATATGTGTCTTTACAAAGTATGTCAGTCGAGCACAGGCATTGTACACTCACTGAAATCAGGGTTGTTTTGCACAATGGACTACCTTCCCACAGCAGTGATGCTAAAACAGTATTATTTCTAAGGCCAAGGACTGTGTTACATTACATCTATTGTGTAGAGTGCCATGATACTCTATGTGACCGTATTGAGTTTTAGAGTAACATTAGCAGCAGGAGTGTGGTTTCTTTGTCTTTTTCCTTTTTTTTCTTTTTTTAAATTTAAATTTTGGAAAGTGTGCACTCCAACAACCTCAGCCAACCATAATACCCAAGATAGCAATATGCTTGCCAAACTCACGGGTTAGTCTTCATCCTCAAAGTCTGTTTGCTTGTTAAAGTGGAGATTTAAACAGTACATGATAAAACCAAGCATGTGTTTCTTTTGTTTCTGTTTCCAAACAGCGATTAGGCTAAAATAAAGAAATAGGCTTACTAACTGGACTAAGGGTTGATTTGTCCCTTGTTGTGGTCAGTAAACATCTTTTAACCGTGAATGAGACTCTAACTTAAAGAAATATTAAATATAACTCCAAATATCTTCCACCTGTCCCTGAGAAGGGTTTCGTTATAAAGGTTTTGTGTGTGTGCAGAGGGTTTTATTATTCATTATAGCAAATAAAAATCACAATTCATATCGTAACCTTTATTAACATCTAGGAAATATTCTTACTGAAATCGTGACATTGATTTCAGCAGTATTTCCCAACACTAATACTCCACAGTGAGCTTCAGGTCATGATTTATTCCTACTGAATGAATAAACAGAGTGGTTGATGAGAAGAATAGGGGGAGCTACGGTGTAAGGGGGTGGCAGAAGGATGAGGAGCATGCAAGGCTGAGGGGATAGTTGATGCTCGGATGAGGAAGAGGACAAAGAGGTTGTTTGAAGGAAGAATTGTAGAGGGATTTGTCCTCAGTGTAGTAGGAGTGTGGTCCTCAGTGGCCCCTGCGGCACTATCATCCCAATCTCCATCTCTTAATCACGAAGAACAAAGATCTGCGTGTTATTAAAAATCAGGCCTGTCAAAAGGGGCAAAGGAGCAGGGGGAGAGGAGAAGAGAAATAAATAAATAATGGCATAGAAGAGTATAAATATAGTGATAACCTCTAGGCATGTGCTATCTATCGCTCGTTTCTCCGTGGCCGTGAAGGAATGCCTCGCCGTCTTGCGCCCCTCTCTTTTAAATAAAATTGAAGCGCTGTTGATTTCCATTGTCTGCCTTCGACGCGTCTCTGCGTCCCATCTCTATTTTAGCACAGACTGCCCATCTCTTTTCTCTCTCTCATTTCTATGCTTCTGTTTTGCGACTGTCTGTATCTCACAGTCTTATTAGCTTTGGCATTCCCTGCCTCTTACCTGTTCTTCATTTTTCTCTTACGCTCTCCCGCCCCCCTCTTCCATCACGCTCTTATTTTTTTATTTATTTTTTTTGACGTCAAGCTAATCACTCTTCCACTGTCTCCCTCGCTCTCTGTAGCTGTTTGGTGTGAAAGTGATTATGGTGGATGGGGCATTAGGTGGTTTGTGGCGCTTTATTTGTGTGGGTGGGGTGATGATGGCATGTTGAGAGACAGGTGAAAGGTGAGGAAAGGGGCCTGGCTGCAGATGGAGGCGTCAGTGTGTCAGCTCCTATCAGCAGTATTTAGTAGCGGATGCGTTAACTCACTGTGATTTGTGGCTCAATATGAAACTGTACAATATTTACAGCCTGGGATAATTACAGGGTTGCAGTCAGCTATCACGGTGTCACTGAGGACATGGGAAATATTAATTACATGTCACGTATTTGGATGCTGACGGACTTTAGTATTTAGGGGCTTTAAGGAGGATTTATGCGCATAAAGCTGTGTCGAATTTCAATATTACAGATCGTTTCAAAGACTTGGAGAATGAAAAATACTCAAAATAATCCAAATGCAGACTTTACACTTGATATTTGTGCTCTTGATGAATCACTATTCCCACAATGCAGTTCACAAAAGAAAAGGCGGAGTTGCTCACATATTGCATCATATCATATATTGGTACAAATAGATTTTTTTTTTATTTCAGCTGCACAAACTATTTTAATGAGTATACGTTTGTATGTGGGGAGCTGCCATGTAATTTGCTTGAACTCATGCATTGTGTGACTGGCTCACTTGAGTGACGTGCTAATGCTACTGTAACAGCTTTTTCTTTTTTTTCTTTTTTTCGAACGCTGCATTTTAGGAACGATTTCTGCTGAAGTACAAAGTGTACCCCCGTCGCACTCGTTCACTGAATTTCCAAATTGAAACAAATCACTGCAGTTTTTATTCTGCCCACATTTGAATGCTTATTAGAATTTCTAATATAAAAGTTTGTCTTCTTTATTTAATGTGGAATTATAATGCTCCAAAAGAGGTGTTAGATTTTTATACAAATTATTTTCTGTTCAGTGGCTTTCTCCCTGGGGTGGGGGCGTTTAGTGGTTTAAAGCCACTGACTGCCTGGTTGACTTTCTGTGGTGAATTTGCTTGAGTTTGCTTGTTCTATCTACTTGTGTGTGTCACAGTGACACAGATGTGGGGTTAATTGACTGTAGGTGTGGATGGTTGTCTGTCTCTCTCTGTCTGATGGACCGGGAACCTGTCTGATTTCCTTCTGGCCCAGTGAGGATGGGCTTCAGTCCATCCTTGACCCTTCTTAGATAAGCAGCTTGGAAAATTACTGGATGGATGACTATTGCAACACATCAAATTTGCACATCTCTGCATAGCGAAATTGTCTGCCTAAACCCCAACTACTGCTATAAACTAAATATGGCTCAGCTGACACCTGTTCATGAGTTTGTGAATAAGAACCATGCTGCCTTTATAAGCTGCAACCTACTTCCAGTCAAACTCCTGTATTTTCATTGGATCCAGTTACACAGGCCTTGAGACCAGTTGGGCACATCCTGGCAAGAGGCTTTTAAGGGTTGCTGGTAGTTTCTAGGTGATATTTGTCATAAAGAGCTATACATCGCTACTCTAAAAACCTCCCTGTGTTTGCTTTTGTCACTCACAGGTTGCCATTTAGTTTCCATGGATGATACCGACTTGTCTGCAACCACTTGCCAACCACTTGCTGAGCAATACTGAAACTGGAAAGTAAAAACGGAACCTTTTGAATCGAATTGGTTGCAGATAAAGCAAAACCTTTCCCTTTAAGCTATGGTTTTTCAGGTTTCACTACAACTCGGCAAGAAGTTGTAAAGTGTTTTCAGACAACATTGTCTGTGCGAACTAAAGACTGCGATGACAAAATGATCTCTCTAGATCTGTGTGACTGAGGTCTTAGTAAGTGTTATTTGTAGTTGTTGTCAGTGTGTATGCACACAGAAGGGGATGGAGGTCCTGAAACAGAGCTGTAGCCCCTTAAAATAACGTTCTTTAAACAAAGTGTGTGTTAAATCCATAGTATTTGTTCATCTGCAGCTGGTGTAGCACTGTTATGTTAGGCTGTTTTACCCTTTATATTATTGCATTGACCCCTTTATTTCTCATAATACAAGTTTAAATCAGTCATATACCGACACGTCACCATACCTCTCTTTTGCTATAAAAATGTATTAACAGAGGCCACTTTGACCAGTTTGACCATCTCCTTTCTCCTGTTATCGGTTATGACTTTAAAGTCATCCTGAATCAGTATTTATACTCTGTAAGCACATAAACGGTGCATTCCCCATTTCCCTGTTAGGTCTTACTCTCTTACTCTCTCCTCACACACACAGACACACAAACAGGCAAAATTGCACCTGCATGACACAAACCATTTATTCCAATATTTAAACAATCAGCCAAATGCAGTGCAATTTCTCAGCTGCATTCATGATCCTTCTGCGCGATATGGAACACCAGTAGGACATGAAATAAGCATATTGTAGGAAAACAAGTCAGATTTTCAGCATTACTCCAAATTTTTTATCAGTGAGAGGCCCAGGTGCACAACATGATTGGTTTTCTAATAGGTAAGTTGGCTTGAGACACATCGAGGTTATGGGACCACCTGGGTGTCTGTATGCACACGTGTTTCATGGCTTGTTTGACAGCAGTGTGTGTACGTGAGATAGTGTGTGAGAGTGTGTTGCTGCACTCACCCTTGGCTGTGCTCATTAGGCCATTATGAGGATGGTATGTGCTCATTACATACTGAAGCTTCACAAAAGATGCCATACTTTCCAACACAGAGTCGCAGTGGAAAGCAAAAAGATGAAAAAAATAAAAAGAAAGAATCAAAATACATGTCGAGATCAAACGGCCTTACATCAAGCTGCAACTGACTGTGAGGCCAGTGCAGAGATGGCCACTGCATACTGGTTCCTGGGCAACATAATGTGGGTACAGTGCCAAACATCACACTGTTCCTTTAAAGGTTAGCAGCTTGACAGATTGCGGCTGGTTGAGCGCTGTGCTAATGGGCTTGTCAATGCACGATTGTAACAATGGCATCGTACATGATCCAGAAGGCATAAAAAGAGGTAAAGATGAAGATATGGAAATGTGATGAAGGAACATGCTATGATGATGGATTTAAAAAGCAGAAAAAGTATTGTGTGGTTTTCTGTTTGTGTCAAGTAAATCATAAGGCTTCATCATGAAAAGTTCAAATCCTAAAAGCGCTGTAACAGATTCTCATTTATCTAAGCGTATGCGCAAAAAACATAAAGACTGTGGTTTACTTATTTAGAAAGATGGATTAATGAAGCCAAAACCCAAACACCCAGGCTCCTCTCATGTATCTTATTAACATGATTCTTGTGTGATCTGATTATAAGTGGACACCTCTAAATTTAGCTTTTTTCACACATTAACTCTGGGAAATCTTTAGAGAATTAGACTCTGGCTTTGCAAAAAGCCAGCAGGCTTTTTTCCTTTTTTTAAAAAAGAGTAATAGCTGCAGGTAGCTGACCAGGTGCTGAACACCAACACGCTATTGTTTTTCACCACCTGCATTCACATCAGTTGAGTAGGGACCCCAGACCACCTCCAAATATGATTAGTAATTGGATCACAGTGCATCTTGGCTGTGTTCACACCGGTGCCAACACCACGCATGTTGATGCCAGACTCAGCACACCTTTATCTTCTATTTAGGAGCCACCTCTTCCCAAGTTTGGTCACTTAAATTTGTAAGTATAATTATGCATTAATTGTGCTTACAAATGATTAAATAATGAAATATTGTAGCAGGACTCTCAAGCTACTAAACTCTATTCAAATGTGTGATTTTTGCCTTTGGTGTCTGATGACAGGCAGCATTAATCCGACTACAGGGTTTAAACTGCCATCTTACACCTTTTTATGATGTTAAAGATGCTAATCCCCCCCCTGGTTTTCTACAGTGAATTAATGCGTTCAGCCAATCAATACCTTTTTTCTCTTGCTTTAGCAGTAGCTGCTTGGCTTGCAGTGAATGTGTCGTCCTTGCAGACATGACTAATGTATGGAGCACACAATGCATCTGTCAGTCAAAGCAAGCTAGACATGCGTGGGTGGGAGTGTTCTCTCATTTACCCTTTTGTGCATGCTTAATTATTGCATCTGCTAAATATATGCTAGCTTGGATTATGACATATGATAAAAGATTGAATGCATAAACCTCAGAATGCACACATAAACATGACATGCACATCCGATTTCTCTCTGCGTTCTTTGCTCTACACCTGATGAGTGTGTTTATGTAGCAGTGCTGAGATTCCCGTGGTTTGCTGATGTTCCATCATACCGTTCCCTCGCAGTGAGCTGGCACTGCGCCACAGGTACGGTCACGCTAGTATAGACCCTTTGAACTGAACCGAATTTACTTGAAACATGCAAGAAAAGGGGGTGGAGAAGAAGAAAAACAGAAAAAAGAAAAGGAATTAGGAACAAAGACTCAAAGGAAGAAAAAGCTAATGAAAGGTTTTGCCCTCCAGATGAAGACCAGCCAAGTTAGAAGTTTCTGAAATTTGCCATTTTTTTTTCTGTCATCTGTGCTGGAATTAATAATTTAAGGCTCGGATTGGGTCCCGAGATAAGGGTGCATGACGTCCACAGATAATGCTTGTTTCAACCTTCTTTTTGATTTTGAAGGTCGTACTTGAGGGGCACTTGACATCTTGACACGCTGACATTTAAAATGAGTGGGTGTTAGAATTCTCTTTGGCATTTTATTTTATTTTTGAGGAGAGGGTAGTATTACATTAAAGCTAGAATGTGACGAGAGAGAAATATGACACTGGGCCTGATTTGAACCCAGTTCTGCCTCTCGTGTCAGCGCTGGAGTAGTGCCAGACTTTATAATGCGATGCCGTCCTCTCCAGTCACACTGCACCTCTATCTTTTCCTCCAGTGACAACAGAAGTCAGTCCTGGTGTTGTGTTCCTCTCACTGTTATCCGTTTGAAACCAAAGCCAAGACTTCCCGCACAATCCAGCTAATCAGCAAGCGCTGATAAATCGATTCTTAGCGATTAGATGTTGATTAGTTATTTGTAGCTAGTTCCAGATTAGCAAAAGGGCCATCAAAAGAACTAGATGAATGCCAATGAAATAGTCAATTATGGCACAACAAGACGTCCATGAGCATGATGGAACCTGCAGGCTGTGTGCATTAGTTACTGTACCACTGATGAAGCAATGTGACATCTTGTGTGTGGGCCCGTGGCAGCTTCAGGCCTGCAGAGGCTGTCTAGTTCAACTAATGAGGATGAAGAGAGAGGTCAGACATGATAGCCAATCTAAATAAGGACCTTGATATGACTTTAACACTGTGTCATAGTTTGTTACTGTGTATGTGTGTGTGTGCTTGGAGGTGATGTCCTCCCACCTTCCTGCTGTTATGTTATGACTAGCATCCTCGCTCCAAGCCCACTGTCAACAGGAGGTGTCATCCACGCAGCTCAGCCATCAACACACTGCTGGCTGGATTTGGAACACTGACAAAGATGGACACACCTTCACAACCACGCACATATACAATATGCATGCAGATGCATATCAAATGTTCTCTTTATTAGGCATGTTCTGCAAGCTAAGACAAATAGAGGACATGTGCATGCTCCCACGTGCATACACATGCTTCCTGCTCTGTCACTTCTCCCACTGGCTGTTAGTGAGTGTCCATGTTATGCAAACTCATAACAAAACACTGTCAAAAACTGTGAGTGCATGTCAGCTCACCTGACAGGAACAGCGGGCCATCTTCCATCCCATTTTCACTCTGTCCAGCTGCATCTATCCTGAGACACACTCTTTACCATGACTCTCAAATTCAACTCAAGGTGACATACACCCACTTAAGAGGGCTGCTGGCTAAAATTTTATTTGAGTTGCGCTAGTGCACCTTAAAAAATGTTCCTTTATCTGCACCCAGAAAAATTCACCCTGCTTTTTGGCACTGCAGTGTTATTCTGCATTGTGTTGTCATGAAGAGGATGCTGTGGTAACACTGTGATCTCTTGGAGCTGATCTCTGTTTGACGATAACAAATGATAAAGGAAAAACACTCTCTAATAAGCTGCCCACTCCGGCTTCTCTACCACAGGAGGATAGTACAAAAGAGCTGCGAATGTGCATGGACAATGGGTGCGAAGCTAGCAGCAGGCACTAGTTGTTGGTTTATTACTTGTCAACAGTGTGTTTTATTTACTTGGGGGTTGTTGTCATATCGCTTACAAATGAAACAACCTTATGACCCCGCTCAGAACTGATTTCACACCCCTCAGAATATAGACTCTATATATATATAAATGGATTTAGCCCTCATGTGTGAAAACTAAAGCCGGTGATGAAGTGCTTTTGTCATCTTTAGCAAAACCAGACCAAAAAGACTCCCTCTTTGATCTACGACCTCAGTAAATGATTCCCTGATGAGTTTATGGTACCAGTCGTACCATCTGTTCATTTTGTAAACTTTGTTACCTTGTAAAATAAGCTAAATGCTAAACCAGGATATGCTTTAAGTAAAGCCGACCTTGTGATTGACAAGTCACTAGCATGTGTGCATGCACTGCTCTTGGTTTCTTGCTCAATTCAATCAGTCGTCCACTCACTATTGTAAACGCAATTAAATATTAGAGAAAGAACCCCGGCTATCATACAGTCTAAACACTTGGTGATGGTAGGGAGGAAAAAATCCCTTTTAATAGGAAGAGACCTCTGGCATCTGTCAGAACCTGGCTCAGAAAGGGATGTCTGGTTGTGGAAAAAGAAAAGAAAAAAGGAGTGTAGTAAAAAAACAATGAACAACAAAAACATGTCTAGTTTCACAACATCAAGATGACAACTGCTAAAATGCTTTAAAATGCTTCAGGGTTCAAAACCTGACTTCACAAACCAATGTCACTATGGCTCCATCCAGTATTTGTTAACATGGTACAACCATAGAACAACACATGACATGTTAAAGGTGCTGGGATTGTACTGTATGTACAGGGGGAAAAAGCCTGAAAACTACATCTAAACCAACATGAACAAATGTCACTGGTGAATGCAGTACTGCACTTGTACATGAAGTATGAAGCTAAAATAGAAACCAAAGTAAAGTGAGTCAATCTTAGAGGCCAATAACAAACTATAGAAACACCTGTGAGTCAAAGCCCAGAGGTTGGTTAAGCAGAGCAGAGAGGAATGAAGGACTCAACCACACCAACTCACGGAGCAGATAATCACAGGTGGTGGAGAAAACATAACTATACATACATTTAGGCCGACCTGTTTAATATTCTGTCTAATAAGCGAGCCTGTCCAACCGATGAAAACATTTAGTTGCTCTTGACACATCTTATTTCATAGCAGTCTCAAGCACTGATTAATATGGACAATTTTTCCTGTTTCTGCTTTGTTTTCTTGTTTTCTCCTGACATGTCGTGATTTTTATTTGGCTAACCCCCCCGGCTCATGTTTTTTTAATTCTTAAACAATTACCTGGATACACTGACTATCCCGGCAGATATGGGGTGAGAGGCGGGGTAAACTCTGGACAGGCTGTCAGAGGGTTAACGCAAAAAAACAGACAAGTACACGCTCTCACGTCCACACACATGGCTAGTTTAGAATCACAGAATAACCAAACATGCGTGTCTTTAGACTGTGGGAGGAAGTCAGAGTACCTTGGGAGAAATGTTGGCTTCCTCTCTGTACTTTAATAAGTTTTCTCTGGGGTTTCTTTACTGCGCAGCTCTCATTGATTGGGAGAGCCAGGCTCAATTCCTATCTATACTTTAACGCTGGGCTTAGCAGCCACAGTGGAGTTGTTAAGCACTATTTTGCCTGATTGTTAACCAATACCGCGAAGCCAACAGGCCTCACTGTGAGTGCACTGTCAGGAACAGGACCTCAGCCCCTGTTTCAAATGCACACCAGACGATGGGCTGATAGAGAATAACGCAAGTGGCATTCAAACAATTCCCAAAGCTGTTTTTCTTGTTGAAAATATTTTCTGGGCAGAGGGAAAGGATTTGAAAATGTTCTGTTGCTGCATCTTTAGTTTGACGATAATGGGTACATTTATGTGTAGGCAGTCACAAACGTACTGTATTCAGCATCTCTTTGGTGAGCCAGTGTTTACAGTACGTTTGCAGACACACTGTGGGCGTACGTGTCAGTTTCCACATGAAATGTATGTTCACTCCTGTGAATTGTAATAACGAAGTCCCGATTCGGTACATCCATATGCTGCCTTCCTGGCTTCCCCTGTGCCTATAGTCTGTCAGCTGTTGTTATTTAAGCTTGCAGGCTTCTGTGATAGGATCATTTCAGACTTACTCGCATCAGTGATAGCGAGAGTGACACCTCCCATTATGTGTCCATCTATGAAGCTGTGTAAAGCTTTGTCACATTTATAGCCATCTCACCTTGCAGCCTCCGTCTTAAAGGCACGCACTGCCACATAAAAAGGCTTTACAGTACAGTGTAGGAGTTAAAATTGTTTCCAAAAGTACAAGAATGGGATTTTTTTTCTTCTGATACTGAAAGAGAGCACTGACTTTTTCTTTTAGAAGCAGCTCCTCATATAATCGCTTAATTGAGGCAGGAATGGAATTTGCAGGGAAACGGTTGTGAGACCTGCTGGTCAATCATAGCAACTCACATAGCAACAAGACCTGCGTAGGGCAACTGAAATAGATGAGATGAATCAGTAGCAGTGCTTTACTGTTGGCATGCTGTATCCTGGCCATAGCAGCGCCTTTGTGATCAGTGCTTGTCAGTTTTTCCCCTCATTCTGGGGTGGGCAACATTGCCAACAAAAAAGACCCAGTATGGACAAGAACCCAATTACATGTTGGAATAATCCAAAAGCAAAAACATAGATATGGTGCTGCTTTTAGCTGAGAGCACTGCCTTCACGTCTAAAACTGGATACGGGCTAAAAAGGACACAAACAGCAACAGAAGGAGGGCCACTTGCAGCTTTGCCCCTGGTCAATCTGTATTTGTACATTCCTGAATGCCGGCCATGTGTACAGATGTTCCAGCTGAAGGTTGTTGACCTGGCCACATGGTGTGCACATGGTCTGCATCTTGGGTCTTTTACACCGCAGCCTGAAATTAAAACCCGAGGGCAGCCTTCACAGATTGATGAGAGTTCACAGAGTGCGGTCGAGCCCGGGGTGGGGGTGACACAGATGCGCACAAGCAAATGGGCACGCTTATGCAGTCAGAGAAGGCGACGTATTAACACAAAAACACGCATGGGCAGGTACAATGTGATCACAACCTGTTCAGTCACCCTCACGCAGCCCAGAAGCATCCCTCATCGCTTTTTTAGATGGGGTCAGCATGTCAACTAGCTCACCCTGAAAAAATGGGGGAATTAGGGATATTATGAGTGTGTGTAGTTACATTTTTTGTTAGCATCCTCTAGGCCTTGTTTGTATATTAGGCCCAAGTCCTGCATCACTCATTTCAGCACAACACATCAAAGAGACAGGAGCCAGTGCCGCTGTACACTGACCATATATGGTTCTTCCTGCATCATCCAGGCACTGGTTGAGCCCATTAGAGAAAGTAGGACAGAGCAGGGTCCTGATGACCATATTTGGCCGGGTGCTCTGTCCCCTGCAGCCATCTTGCCTGCCTCCACCGCATTGTGCCAGGGCACTGCTGCTCAGTTCCTTCCTTATTGTTGCAGATCCCATTTTCTTCTCTTTTCCTCTCCGTCTTATTTTCCACTGCCAGAACACAACCCTCTTCGTCCCCCTTTCTCTTTCTTCTCCCTCTTATCACTCCTTTCCCCCCTCCTCCTCTCTCCGACTCATCCTGTTACTGCTCTGGTTCGTCTTTTCTCCCCAAACCAGCTCCTTCCGCTCATCCACCTTCTCCCCGCTTCACCCCTCTTTATTGCGTCCTTTGTTCTTTCCCTTTTCATTGCTTCCTGTGTTCCCCCTTTTCGCTCTTATCCTTTCCCAGCAGGAAGCAGTGGCATCCAGGTTTACTCCGCCGGCTGTGCACCGAGAACCGGGTCTGCTGGCCCCTGGCCTGTTCTGGCTCTTTCCCTGTGTTTCTAATCAGCCCCGCTGCGTGAGGCACACGTGTTTGCAGATTCATTAACGTGCACACATTCTCACACATAAGCACGGACACTTTGGTGATGGATGAGTTTTTGAGGGTGTTAAGCCTACATCTGCACACACCCACATCCATGTGTTTGTTAATGCATGCGCACTTTCACACACTCTCGATTTGTGTGGGCATGTTAACGCGCACACACACACACACACACACACCACCTCCTGGCAGCAGGTTTGATCGCCTGGAAAATGAATACTAAATGCAGGGCAAAATGGCTGGCAGGGATCACCTTGGCTGTGTGCAGCTCACCTCCTGCTCTATACAGGCATGAAACTGGAGCACCTCCATACCTGTCTCTCCACTCGGGATATTCTTGGACCTCACAGCTTGGTAAGGAGACACAAAGAGATATTTTGCTTTTGTTAGTAATTTTCCTGTAAGTAGAGAGGATAAAGGCTCATCATGTGCCCTGGCTGTGGTATTCCCTTTGAGCTGTCAGCTTTTCCTTTTAGTGCCTCAGACAGGAAGGAAACACATCAGGCTTTGCTGTGCAGAATTTTTTAAAAACACATACTGAACACATACGCCACAAGCATGGACGTACAATTTAGTGTCCTGTACGTGTAAGCAAGCACACAACCACATACATATGCAGAACTGTTTAATTTCCCCAGTCACAGGCGTCAAAGGAGCTAGCAGAGGAGTGGGCCAACTGGGAGCAGGTTTTCCTGAAGCTGATGGAGATCCAGACACATATTCACTCATGTGCACATTGCCTGGCTCTGGAGTGTTGTATTTTCCTCAATTTGTTTTCAGGAGTGTGCCAGTCACATTTTAGTATGGTTGGTTCACTTTATTCATGGTTTTCAGTATAGAGTATTTACCAGTTTGAATACGTGTGCTCGTCTCTCAATTTTGCAACTTTTTTACTTCTTTTTCACTGTGATGGACCAAGCAGTGAAAGAAATTCAGGCACAGGTTAAAGTCCAAAAAAAGCTTTTTATTAAACCCCAAAACAAATGTGCTTAAGTTATACAAAAAAAATCTAAATCTTGGGCCCATAAGGGGCCAAAATAACAGAACTCTACTCGAAAGCTGACAACAACCAATACTACTAACTCAAACAAACTGACCTACCTAAACGAGACAAAGGGGGGACTTAAATAGTAGCTGATCAGCCCACAAAAAACACAAAAAGGGGTAGAACACACAAAAACCTAGCTGGAACTAACATAACAAATCCCATCCCCCCCCCATGATCCAGAGTTGTGGCATGACCCAATTTACTCCCCTTTTGCCCCTTTTCCACCTTTTAGCTCATCAACTAAGGGACTGGGAGCAGCTCCCACTGAGGTAACTCAGAAAACACAGAAAGATTAAAGCATACATACATAACAGTGTAAACTAAAATGTGCACTCTTATTTTTAAATACAGTATCATGTGATTGTATAAATAAATTAGTTCTAAACCAAAGCCATTTCTTTATTACCCTGTAAATTAAACCTTATATGTAAACCTCTTCTTCTGCATGTGTTGAACCAGCTGTTGCTTTTCCCGTTCCAACCCACTTTTCGACCAGTCAGTATTCGACCTACGCATAGCATCATCCACATCGAGTTATGTGCTGCTGGATCCTTGGAGGACTGCACTCAGGCATGTTTGCATTCCTTGTATACCCCTTAGAGGAGGCAAACACCCACACAAGCATACACAAACACAGCACCTTAACACAATCATAACTCTGCTTTGAACTGATTTGATCATAGAGTCCTGCATGTCTGATAAACACATTTTGCTCTTGGTTTCTTCCACACTTACACTAAAAATACCTTTCCACACAACTTGAAATTAAAAACAAAAATGAGGCAGTTGGAGCTTATCTTTTTATCTTATCTTTCAAATCTTTTTAGATCCGGAGTACATTAGACTAACTTTAATTCTTAATATCCACCAAGCAACCAGCGTCCTGTGTCGGGATAGGATTGATTTTAGCCATGGGCTAAATGTACAGATAACTAAATTCGCAGATGTTACATTTCACATACAAGTACAAAGCCGTTAAATTTCAGTTTTTTATACAAATAAATTCTTTAAAAAAAGATGAATGTTAGTCAAACCCGTTAATGCCTGGCTCATGAGCCAGAGTAAATAATGGGGAAGAAAACTTTAATTTACTAACAAGAGGAAGGAAACAGCGTCACTGTGTTATTTACAGTGTTGTCAGTGTGTCAGTAGATGATGTTCAAATGTTAGGTGTGTGGTTTTAATCAGGCCGAAGCTACCCAGAAAAATAACAAGGCGCCGGGTGAATGGATAGAGCGAGGTGAAACATCCACCTCTTAAGTGCTCCAAGGAGATTGGGCTAAAGGTAGACTACCTCTACCTTTAGCCCTGGATGGTTCTGCCAGAGTGTAGGTGGATTTTAGGAGGTTAATTACCTTTGGAGAGAGCATCTGTCCTTTGGGTCCTTTGACTCAGGCTTGTTTCAGTACATCCAGCAGATGCTTAGTTGAATTCTGAGCTTAAAAGTTTTTAAGTGAGGCTGACATATTGAGCTCTTTGAGACTGCTGCCATCGGGGAGCGCCATAGTCACTGACACGTAGATGGTCTTCAACAAGGTGTAGTGGTACGAGTCAAAATAGTGTCTGCAAAATTGAAAGACCCAAGGTTTCCCAGAGGAAATGGTTTAAATTTCTGTGTTATATACAAATTAATTCTTTAAAAAAGGTGAATTTTAATGAATCCTGTTATGACTCATGAAGCATTGTAAATAATGAAAGAGACACAGCTTTAACCAACTATTTCTAATTTATTAACACAATGAAGGAAACAAACTTAATTGACTTCATGAGGTGCGTAAGTCACAGTGTCAGTCATTAAAGTGTTAGAATGTTTGGTGTGTGGCGGTCTGTAAAATCAAAAATAACCTGGCCAAAGCTAACGAAACAAATAAAGTGCTGAGCGAGTGGAGAGAGCAAGTGGCTGAAACAGCCAGCTATTACATGCAAGTACTCCAAGTGAGACTGGTTTGAGGGTAGGTTACCTCGACCCTTAACCCCAAAATGTTGGTGGATTTTGATGCTCTGTTGAATTCTGATCTTGGGATTTTGAAAATGGGACCGACATCTTTGACTGTTTGAGGCTACTGCCATTGGGTAGCACCATAGTCACTGACATGCGCACGGTGTGCAATAATTTGTTGTCCTATGAGTCTGAGTAACTTCTACATAAATTCAAAGACCCGAAGCTTCCTAAAGAAACAGTGGATTGTTTCATGAAGAGCGACACTGTTATCTCCACCTGTCCATGGTTTTAATGTTGCAGCTGATTGTTGTCAACTAAACAAAACTAGCACACGTAGTGAAAATATCCCAGAAGTATTCCTCCAAGCCTTTTTTTTTTCTTTCTTATTTCTGCATGTGTGGCAGGAGAGTAGCATGGCTACTTGGATTGGGTGTTTACAATGCAGCCATGTCTGTGTGTTTATATGCGATTATGAATCTTTTTATGTATATGAGATGTGCTCGTAGCACGGTGGGAATGTGTTTGTGCCCAAGTGTTTGTGTTTGTGAGCGCGTAGTGTTATCAATCCAGACCAGACGACAGAAGCCCTTTAGTGGAGAGTTAGTTCAGTTTAGCATGAAGATGAGGTTTGCAGGCTGGTGTGTGCCAGTGTTACTTTTCCTGTGTGTATGTGTGTGTCGTCGACTGTGTGTGTGTGTGTGTGTGTGTGTGGTCTTTGATGTCAGCTGGTGGCTGCTGCTGTTTGCAGTGTTAGGTAATCACAAAACACAATCATTCTGATCTATTCCTGAACCTCTGCCATTATATATAGCATTCTCCTCATCCACCCACAAACCCTCTACATTTTTCTCTCTCTCTTATACACACACTCATTTTGTCTTTTTTTCCCTCTATTTTCCATCTCTCCTCTGCTCTGCCACTCCTCATCTCTGTCCTCCATCTCCTACTCCCACACTCTCTCTATCTCTGTGTTTTGTTATGTATTGCTGCTCTGTGTTGTGTGTCTCCGGGCTCAGGACATTTTTCTTGTCATCTCTCTTTTTCCCCTGTTCCCTCAACCGCTGCCCCTGAGCCCCACGCACACCCCACTGCTAACGCTACTCCCCCTACCCACCCTTTCTGCCCCGTTTCTCTCTACTCACCTTCGAACATCTCCTCTATACCCTTCCCGTCCTCCTCTTCCCCTCCTTTTTTGCCTTCCATCACATATGTGCATGCTGTCAGAGGGGGAGTATATTGATTGCACGCTTGGCTGACAGTCACACTAATGGACAACTTAGTGTGTGTGTGTGTGTGTGTGTGTGTAGTTGAGAGGGGGTGTTTAAACAGCAGTCTTGGCAATAACTCACCTGACCAAGCGAATGGCCAACGGGCAGGCAGGTGGACTGAGAGGTGCCGCAGCACACGGTGCGTCTTGACAGGCTGCATTTGAAAGCAAGTGAGCCAAATGTAGGGCAACTTTCAAATCACACCCTAGCTCTTCTTCTTCGGGGGGGAATTTGTTTTTGACCAGACGCGCCAATGTGAACACACTGGCAATAAAACAGACGAGTAAATTCAGGAACTGCAGCAACCCGTCTTCCCTGGTGTCATTTTATATTGTTTTACATTTATCTCAGACATGCAGGATATCAAAAGTGCCGTTTTCAAAAGCACAGTGCAGTTTGTTTTTTGCCAGATTCTGAGCCATGCTCCGCTATAATCACCACTGCAGCATGGACAGCAACAAAGTGTAAGACTTACAATGCAGTTAAAATGCTAATATGGGCAATTCAATTAAAACTATCCTTTTCCCATCGCCTATAACAGTGTTCTGTGGTGTTTTGTGTCCACTCTTTTATGGATTATTATGGAAACAGATAGTGGGTTTATTTTCTCTCTGGCAGTTTTTGGACATGGCTATGATGATTGCAGAGCCTAATGCAGCAGCAGCTGCTTTGACAGTGGAAAAGCTTTTGATATATGGTGCTGATCTAATAGAGAGAGAGACTGTTCTGCACAGACACAAATACTGCACATGCATAACTCTAACTGTGCTATGAGCCCTGCATGCAAGCAGCATAATTATGTGATTTCTTTACATACTAGCAAATGCATGCATCATTCCTAACAAACTGCATGTACGTGTTATCATAATTGCCGCTGGCATAGCGTGGAGCACGTACGATGCATAAATACTATCAATTAAATTTTATCGTGGGACTGTGTGTTAGAGCACATATTACATCACTTTCATCCTCATACCTCATGCTTTTAATTCATGTCATTTAATTTGTATTCAAACGTGGGAAGATACAGCTGTTAGGCGTGACAGCGGTGATAGTACACTACGAGTAGTAATTCAGATAAATAAGCAATTGAGTAAACACATTTCTCATGCATAATTAAGTTTAACCTGACCTAGATCAAGTAACATGAATGAGTGATTCTAATTTGAGTTGCCAGTTGTAAACCTTATAAACAATGAATGTGGACGTTCATAATTCTGTAGTAAGCTGTGGAACTTCTAAGGCTAATGTACCATGGGCTAACTTAATGTATTATGCATCCACTCACCAGTGCCTGGTCCTGATTTACTGAACAATGGAGCAAACAAATGCTAATCCTGCATTAAATATGGTGCTCTTGCATAAATATCCTAACCGACATTGCTTTTAGCATATGCTATGATCTATTAGCATAGAGCAGGCAGAGGGATAACCAACAATTTAGCATGATAAAGCTGAGCAGAATGAAGTGCAGCACAGTTTGACCACTGAATGACAAAATGAATCACTTAATTAACCTTGTGAAGGTTACACTCTGGTCATGGAGACACTTGCACAAACACGGGCGCGCACACACAGTCTGAATGTGACCTGCATTTCTGCTGCAGATAAGCACTGTGGCTCTTTCTTTTCTTTGTGTATTCTCTGGCTGGATTCAGAGGCAGCCACTCTGCTGTGGAGATGGTTTGAAGAGCAAATTCGCCCTGCTGGTGAGGGACATTAAATATTGACTTAAAGACAGAATCAAGGTCCAGATATCGAGAAATTATTCATCATTTGTAAGATATAATGTTTTTGATCATATGAGCTGTTGTTCTGCGTCAGACCTCTGGCCTCTTGTGCTTTCCATCTGACCTTGATTAGAATCCCATTATACCCGTGTTTAGATGAAATATGCATTGAAGTTAGCAGTTTGCTTCTCCAAAACACAATTCTGAGCAGCTAAAACGTCGATAACACACTCATCTGTTATTCTATCTGAAGAAGGGCACATAAATTTAAAAAAAAAAAGTCTTTTTACAGCAATGTTATGTTTTTGATTTCCAAATAGAATTTTTTTTCCCCTGCTGTTTATCATAGACTTCACTTTTTCTGATGAAGAGGTTATGTCATTGGTGCTTTTTGTCTGTTTGTTGACAGGATTACTTAAAGGTACAGTCATTTGTTTTGTGAGTTTATTTAAGAGGAAAAAAGAATAATGTATTCATAAACTGACATGGATTAGCATCCAGTGACATCGTACAACAAATTGATGCATTCTGTAAACTTAGAATGAATCTATTAATCCATAAAAAATATCTATAATAGGGTACTGGTTTGTGAAAGCTGGCGTGTTGCCATGTTGTGCCCCCACCTTGAATACCGCGGCTGAGATGGATATCGACATTTCGGCTAATGTGTGGCTAGAGACCAGCAACATACATGGTAAACCAAAGCTAGAGGAGACGTTCAGAGATAAGAGAAGTCATAGGTGTTAGTGTGCTGTGGAGGAACATTAAAAATTCATGCCTGCACCTTCAGACCTAAGATATGAATGGTCATACCTATATTAGAAGTGAAAACATGAAGGAAAGACAACGCTACCGACGTCGTATTAAAATGTCATCCTCTTCCACCTCACCACAATCCTTTTTTGACTTGAGATCAAATTGAGCATAAACATCATTAATGCACACTTATTTCCAATATTGTTACATTTACTTATTGACAACAGATTAGAAATGACTCTCCCCTCAGTTGTTGCTATTTAGCTGGCTGAACAACAGCTACGCCTGGTTATAAGTTAACATTATGCCAGCCGATATTAGTCATAAGTGTTCTAAAAATGACACTTTTCCTCTGATAAACAGGTTGATTAAAGTTTCAAATTATGAGTTTATTTGCTTAGTCTCTCATTCTAACAGCATTGATTCCATGCCAAAGAAAGCTTCGCTAGCGCTAGCTAACAGAGGCTAGCAGCGGCTAAAAGAAGCAAAAACTGCAGTGCTTATGGACAAAGGTTCAGGATATCTTCAACAACTCACCTCAACATTGTTGTCATGAGTCAGAAGTGAGCTTCACTGCCTTGTTGAGTCGTAACGGACTCATTCCAGTTTGAATAGACGTGGACATTAGCTGATGTAAACAGCGGACTGATAGCCTAAACTCATTACAAACAAATGGCACCCGGAGTTTGTCCTAAAGAAGCCATCATATATGGGATTATACACTTGGATTATGAGGGTAAGAAAACAAAACTCAGTTGAATGTAATCTGCAATCTACTGAAAATTTAAATGTGAATAACCTTTAGTCTATCAGCGATCAGGACTTTTAGAAAGATTATTCACTTGTTTCTTTTTTATTATTGGTTTCATAGTGATGCTCACAACACAGTTGCATTATAGCAAGAAGCTCGATGGTTTGTATCCACGTTGCTGTCTAATATTTGCATGTCTATGTGGGATCTTTTTGCATACTCTGGCTTACACCCATAGTCCAAATAAATGCCTGTTAGTTTAATTGGTGATTGTGAATTACTTGTAGATATGAATGCAAGCGTGATTGGTTGTCTGTCTAACTGTATGCCCTGGTATACCCCCTGTGGACAGTGACAGGTTGGATAGGCTGGCACTAAACTGAATAAGCAGTTAAGAGAATATTACAAGATAAAATAGGAAACAGAATTAGACATTTTGCATCCTATCTTTGCAAACCCAAATTACATTAAAATCTGGGAACTGTTGCCCTCATGTGCTCAAGAAAACATCACAAACTAATTTAGCTCCACATACTGTTTCCTTACAGATCCAGGGAGTCAATTTGTGGATGCTGTGTGGAGGCATTTTTGGCCTTGGTGTAAATTGCTTTTTCCTACTGCTAATAATAATTTAATCATATAATTATTATATAGAACATATTATATTTGTTTAACTAAAAACCTTGCATTACCTCAAATACTTTCCACATTTATTATGTAACACTGCTGAAACCTGATGCCTAAAAAGCTGTTTTCAAAGCACTGTAGCACACACCATAAGTGGATGAATCCTCAAAATATCTTCACTTTTGCTCTGAGTGTGGCGTCCTTTTTTGTTTCCCAGCTGGGTCTGAGAGGTACTGAAAATGCCTCCTGCTCGGGGCATCTGAAAACAAAGTGCAGAATGCTGCAGTCGGTAATGCATTTAGCACAGATGGATACACAAATAAAGAGCTGTTTATGCAAAACGGATGCACAACAACGTTTTGAAAGTGTCCAGTCACTCCATATTTCAGTATTTTGTTGAATCTTGCTGCCCCCCCCTCCCCCTCTCCAGTCAGTTCCTGTCAGACCTAATAGTGTGATGTCTCGTCTTGAACGGAGATGACCAATTTTAGACTCAGTCATGGGTGTTAGAATTGTACAACATCTTGAGGAGACACACAATACATTTAGGCAAAAAAATTATTATTAGGAGAATAAAATTTTTATAAATATCAGCCATTAGCCCCCGGTTAGACCACAAATCTGAAAACGTAATTACATGCCTAATTCAATGCGATTATTATGTATTGCAGCTGATTAACCAGCTCAGCAATATCAATCTGGGCAATTCACATAATACCAAGTTTTAATTCATATTGAACAATTATAATTTGGAGCAAGTAGTCATAGTACATACACAGCCTTAGGATTAGTGTAATAAAAATACGGTCAGTTGAAAGCAGTTTTTATGGTTAGTAAGTACACTTAATGTATTTATGGGCTGTTAGGCTTGTAGAATAAAATAACAACAACAACAACAACAACAAAAAGAAGGGTAAAATCACTTGATTAAAAGTATAATTTATGGTGCAAACTGAATACTGAAAAGTCATTATTTTTTGTGTTGCCTCCTCCAGCCACGTAACGTTTTCCATGCCACAATCTGACAAAGGACATTATTATTAAAAATTATTTTCCTGGCATTTCCGCTGTTCTGTCTGCAGAAGGACATGGGAGAGAAGGAATAACATCACCCAAGGTCAGGAGCTCTATCCATACCCATGTGTTTTCCAGCAGGAGACACGTTGAAAAAGAGTCGCTCGGGGCTTCACTGTGTTATCCAATCGCTTCTGTGACCTTTTTAAAATGGATATTGCAGGTTTTTTTTCTTTCAAATGAAATGGCTCATAAAGAACTTGATCAATTATATAATCTAGTACAGCCACCAGCTTTTTTTCAGTTATCTAAACACGTTTGGGGATAAAAAGTTGAGTCTTTCTTTGTCGTTTTTTGGGGGTTTTTTGGCCTTTATTTCGGAGGTGATATTTTTAGACTCAGGTTTTAGTGACAGTGAGATTTTTTTCCACTTTGGTAACACTAAGGCCACAGTCAGTATTATCTTTTAAGGCACAGACTTCAGATTGTCGCTGAGTCAACACAGACTGGCGATGTCTCGAGTCGCACGGCTTATATTCACCATCTGGCACTAATGCAAAGTTCTCAGCTATTTCAGCAGCAGCTTCAAAAGTAAAAAATGCATTTTTCATTCACTTATCCTCGGGCACAATCCACAACGCAACTCAAAAACAATGTCAGACAGAAAAAAAAAAAATCATGAAGATAAGACAACAGATAATTACTGCATTTGTCTTTGTTAAATCTGATTATTTTTTATTCATAGCCCAGTGCCTGCTTCTAAATATATTAAAATAATGAGCTAAACAAGTAAATATGTTGAGAAGCAAAAATAAGTCTACAAAGATGTGGAGCTGGTTGGGAAGTACTAGTACAAATGGCAGTTTCTGATTAACTGGCGTTCTTGCGCTCTTGGTAAATGTAAAGTCTCCCCCTTCTCTGATCGTTTAAACGATCAAGTTAACGGCTGTAAAATGTTAAATGCCACAGGAAGACATTTCATGGAAACTGAAGATGTTTTTACATTGCCTTACAGGCTGTTTGAAAGTCTTTCATAATACCTGCAGTGATTTAAAAAAAAAAAGCCCTTCATCTAACTTTGAGATGATTCAAGTCTTGTTCATTTATTACAAGTCCAGGCACATGCTTCTTTTTTCCTGGGCAAAGAAATAAAATTCTCACTGATTTCTTTGTGAAATGCTTTAAATGAAAGAGGTGGCTGAAAAAGCATGATGTAAGAATTTGCTTTCTTACGGGATTTTAACCCTGGCGTTCCACATCGATACTTGGACCTCGTAAGAGAGCACGATCATTCCTGTCCTGAATGGGAACACTGGCTTGCCCTACATATGTGAGTATTTGCATAGTTCCTTTGCATAGATGCAAGTGAATCCTTTTCAGATGCTGAACCGAGTCTTGCGAAGTGCAGTCAGAGAGAATTTGTCTCTTGCCCGGGGCAGCTGAAAACAAACCAAATTTGAGCATGCTGCTTTCTGCAGAGCAAATTAGTACAGACGAAAACACAAACCAGAAGCCCCACATGTAAACTTGAATCACAAGAGCACTTTTGCAGCACTTGGTTTCCCCTTTTACTTTCCCTTTTTCTCTCTCTTCTTTTTCTGTTTTAGCTTTCTCTTCCCCTCCTGGTTGCTTTCTGTTGGCGATGAGAGTACGACGGCTTGTCCTGATCTCACACGACCAATTTTAGATTTAGTTGTGGGAGACAAAATTACACAAGCATCTGAGTGGACATGCAGCAAGTCCTGGTCATATATATACTACACACAGCCGAGTCGAGCGCAGTGTGCACTCTTGTTCCCGGTCACGTACTAGAAACACATTTTTTCTGTTTCTGCCTCTCACTACTAGAGCGTAATACGTAATTACTCTCTCTCTGTCTCTCTCTCTCTCACTCACACACGCACACACAAACACACACACTGCAGCAGCAATGCAAAGCCCTACTTCACATGACCAGTGGTCTCTGACTCTCCGATCTCTCATTTACCTGTTCCATCACTTTTCCTCGCTTCTCTTTTCCTTTCCTTCGCGCTCCTCCCCTCCTTCTCTCATCCTCGACTCTGTTGCCACGGTAGCAAAACCTGACAATGAGAGAGCGAGAAAGAGAGAGATGGAGAGAGACATAGAGACTGAATGCCATCTGAGTCATTTAATCCTCGACCTGTGTGCAGATGTGTGTGTGTGTGTGTGTGTGTGTGTGTGTGTTTGCGTGAAGGTGAACATGTTGGATGTGTTTCTGTAAATCTTATGTGTTGTGTGTGTGCATGAGTTAGTGAGAGAGTGAGTGCGGTGCGTGGGTGTCTAAGTGGGAGAGCTGCGTGGAGTTGGTTCACCGGTTCATCGCAGAGCTGTGGCAGTGTGAGGGGCAAACGCACCACCTTTGTCTGTCTCACCGCACGCAGTCGGGCCATTTCCGATTTCTATTTCATGTTCACCGCACGTTGTAATTTTAAAGTAATATCCTCTCAGTCAGACACACAAAATTTATAACTCTGATATGCTTTTGTGATGCAACACACTTTCGCTGGCTGTACATAATGTTACTTTGTATCAACATCTCTGTGTTAATACAACATCCTTGCGACACTGCATCAGCTCAAGTGATGCTAAATCATCTTTATTTGTATAAAACTGTCATGACATACAAATATCTCAATGGGTTTACATGCTGACAGCCGTGGTGCTTGCACAGTTCTCTAAGAAAAAAATACTGCTGACACACACACACACACACACACACACACACACACACATATAAAGGAAAAAAATCCTTTAGCACATGAGCAAAAAGAACAATGAAAAGAATCCTCAGGAGAAGCAATCCAAAAAAGACATCCCTCCTCCGTGGATGGCCGGCTGAGCAGTAAGGAGCAGCAGTTGTGGAAAAGGCAACTACTATAAAAATAGCACAAAATTATAACACTTAATAAAAATTCAATGCTCAAGACATTTCTACCTTAACGATGGGGACACACTTACATAAATTCCTATAACTAAAACATAAAATCCGTTTATGATGAAAGTGAAAAGATTTTATATCCACTCTGACGTCCACCTAATAGACTTCACTGATTTAAACTGACAGCGCTCTATTCTTACTCAGACATTGTTCTCTTTGCAGTGCCCTGCGCAATAATATCACTCTTAAACATTCCAAGGCTTTGCTCTGAATGCAAATTTTAGCTCTCCAAACAAGCCAGGGGGCGAGTGAGTTCAAGGAGAGCTCCCTAATTGTGATTAAAGTGCTGTGCTTACATAAGCCACAGTTGCAACAAGTGGGAACTGCACCGACAGCTGGATACAGTGAGCGGCACATCTTTTTCAAGGAGTTTGTGGTGAAAGCAGTGAACTGAATGTCTCACACACACACACAAAACTGACGCATGCACACATGCCTCGGCTCTGATCTGAACAGCAGGTGGTACATATGCATGCAGGAGGGCTGAAATGTAAACTGCTGGCGCGAACAGACAAATAACACGAAGACGTGCATCAGAACAGGGACATAGGAAAACAAATCAAATGACGCACTTACGCATTAGCAAGCAAACACACACATGCACAGTTTTGTTTGAGAGTTTGGGTATGTGCGTGCAACTTTCGGGTGCCTGTGTGTACGTTTGTGCGTGACATACTCGGATGTGACAGCGTCACAGGAGCACGGTGGTTCCCCAAGCAGGCGGTGTCACCGACTGAGGGCCTCTTTGTCAAGGAGAAGACTGGGAAGAATTTATCCATGTTCAATGAACAGAGAGGGAGAGAGAGAGAGACAGGGGCGAGGGGTAGGGGGAGGCTGTAACAGAGAAAGTGCACTGTCGAGATTGAAGAGACCGCTGAGAGCTAAGATGGGGAACGAGAAGAGAGAGGTCAGTAAAGAGACAGGGGTATAGAGTGTTCCTGAAGATGAGACAAAACAGATCGAGGCTGAGGGAGAGGAGATACGGGGATGGGGAGAAAGCAGAGACAGAGAGAGAGAGAGAGAGAGGAGAAGGTGAAAATGAGAGATCAGAGTGTCTGCAGCACTGCTGAAAGAGAACAAGGTGGAGACATATACGAAATATATGGAAGTATCTGAGAGACTTGGGTTGGCCATAATAGTGGAAACACCTGATGCAGTCAAAAAAGCCATGCAGTAAATCCTGCCAGCGGAATGATGGCGAAGATGACGACGAGGGGTTATCTTCCTTTCTTTTTGCCAGTCTGCTTGATTATTTGTTACCTTTACATTTAACAGAAGCCAGGGTAACATCTTCACCTTTTTTATTTTTTCTGATTGACAGCCCAAAATCCATTTCCAGTCGTAGGAAATTGTAAAAAATCAACATGCGATTTGCTGGATCCAGCAGTGGTTTGGCATTTTCTTTTTCCTCAGAAGGGATTATCAAGATTGATTAAAGACCTGTAGAAAATAAAGTTGCCTTTTTAGAGACTGTCAGCACAGAATTGCCTATCACAAATTTGGCTAGTCACGTGTTAACGGTGCAGGAAGAACCGTGCCCTTTCATGTGCAGCATCATGAATGGCTTTCATACGGGAAGCTGAAGGAGTTCACAGATTTCATCAATGCGATGATGAAATAAATGTTTGCTCCTTAAAACCTGTAACCCCGGTCGATCCATCGCCTCACACTGTGGGGTTTTAGTTGCCTCACACAAAAAGGATTTAAAAGATGTTAGCAGAAGTGTATGTTTTGCAGAAACTCTAATGATGGGGTTGATTTAACACATTTTGCAGTTTGCAATTTTGATCTCGAATGAGAGAAACTCTTGGCATAAAACAAATATTTAGCACCGTCACTTTTATTTCTGCACTATTTCAAATTTGAATGATTTACCATAGCTGTTCATGTTATTGTGCCCACTCCCTTTGTAAGGTTTACTTTGCATATAGAGTAGTTTTGAAATATAAGAGGAAGGCTCACTCTTTGTTATTCTGTGTGGCCAAGCTAATATAACCTTTTACCCACCATTCTCCAGTCAAGTAAACATTTTCAAAAATCAAACTTAAGATAGACGGCTCACTGGTAGGCAGCGTCACATGAATAAATCATGGTTTCTCAAAATGTTCAACTTCACCTTGAAATCTTCAGTCCAACTTTGAAAGGAATGGCAACGATGATGTTAAAAATCCTTAGAAAGAAAAGTGAATTTCAGAAAAGTTGAAAGGGAAAAGAAGAACAGAGAGAAAGGGACAAAGCTAAGATAGAAAAGAAAGTCAGAAATGGGGAGATTAGAGATGTGCATCCAAGGTAAAGTGAAGGGGTCCAAAGCCAAAATGCTGAGTCAATGCGACCAAGAACATGTGCTTCTGCTTTGATATTAGATGCAGACACAAAGAGCTGAAGACATAATTCTGCCAAGAGGGCCAAAGTGAAGGGTCCCTAGTACTTTTCCACTCCCACTGTATGCCAACTACTCGAACACATGCACACAAACACACACACACATTAACTAGACCGACCACTCAGCTCACTCTTGCTGTCTGGGGGTTAACGAATGCTCTGAGATGGTCTGACCGCGCTCATTAAGGCACGCTAGCCCAGCTGTCTGCAACAGGCCGGCTTTAGTCAACAGTGACTGTTAATTGTGGGAAAAATGAACAAAATAGCACTTGTGTCCCATAATGGCCGGCGGTACAGTCTCCTTAAATCCACAGCCACTGAAGCCGTTCCACTTGCAAATTCAATTATAGGAATGATTCATCCTTCCATTATGATAACTGTCAGATTTTCTTGTGTCATACAAAGAGGCAGAAGGGGAAAAACAAATGATTCGCCAGCC